>KV425596.1:33620-242692 GCA_001632425.1 Neolentinus lepideus HHB14362 ss-1
AGCTATGATATCTCTCTTGTTTTGAGTCATACTGCTCTGAAATTTTCAGAGAATACAGATGTAAAGTCTAGCTCTCAAATGATATAAATTATGTGGCCTAAAGATTACAGAGTGAGTGTGGAGCAGCCCGCTGTCCGAGTAGGCAGGCTGTCCGACTTCCTGACCCGCCACAGTACTACTTTTGGTAATATTTGGTCGGTACAAACAACGAGACGCGAAATGCGGACTGCAGTTTCATATGCAAGACCCTGTAGTACTAGCCGCATCAGTAAGACTTGAACACTTCAGATATTTTGGAAGCGAGAAACGTGCGGTAAGTGCCTATGATGCCAGGTGTTCGCCGAGAACTGCTGGCATTGCGAAGGCTCGGATGTATCACCGCTGGGCGTAGTGTAATCATCGACAAGGATGTGATGGACTCAATGCTGGGGTCTCAAACGTAGTGCGTCCCACGGGCTGCACCAATTACACTGGATATTATTGAGAAGAAATAAGGGTAAAATAAGGTTGGCGGCGTCGGCTGTCACATGTCACAGACGGAGGAATCGAGGAGCGTCCCTGGAGCTTGATGGCGTCACAGGCCTTTCCGCAAAATGGCACTATCGCGATTGCATCCGAAGGATCAGATATACTATCGTAAGGGTGGTTCTGTAATTTCTTGACATAACTCCGAAAACTCAAGCAATACAAAATGGTAGGGCACAAAAGTTGGTACATAGGTGTAATCATACTGTGGGATTATGACTGTAAAGTCAGATTTTCAAATTTTGAGTGGTTGCAAAATAAGAGGCCAAATAATGTCGACACTTTTGACAGAACTACCGACGGGTGCTTCAGCACCGGCACATCTGTCTAACAACTTCTGCCCAACATACGAACATGGTTTTTGTTGCAGTAAATAAATATGCAGTCACACTACGATGCCCACAAAAAATCACCCGGAATTTATCACAACTACGACAGTGGCAGGCTATTTGCGTAAATTTTGACAGAACCCCCCGAATGATAGTAACGACGCTTTTTGACTTCGGATCCGTGGAAGACCACGAGCTCCAGAGTGCCGCGGGTCACATCCCGATTCAGGATTCTACCACGTTTGGCTTGAAACTACGCACAAAGGTGGTCAGAGACTCAGAACCATAGTATCAGAGCGACCTGAATACTCATACAAGCACTTACGAAGGTGAGCTTCTACAAACACATAAACGATCTATCTCCGTGCGACGATCTTCGACCAGTTTCATCGCTTTTCAATGGGATAGCACAACCAAATTAACAACCGCGCCAGAAAGCCGCACCAGCCGCCATGCCCTAGAGCTCCAATCAGAAGAACGGGTCCAAGGAACAGGAACAAGCCGGAATATGAACTTCGAGAATCCAGATAAACCCTGACGCCAACTCGGAAAACCTGTCTGAACGGCCAAGCTTTAAGCCTCGGACACCGTAAACTCCGGGTGTCAGTGTCGTTCTGCTTCAGTGATCGGAGAGCTTGAGAGATATTAATGAACATCAGATAAGTCCACTGCATCAGGAGAAAGACTCGTGCCACTCGCCGAGATAACATGACGAGGAAAATGAATAGTCACATAATTTGGCATCGGGTGCTGTATATAGTGGAGACCTTGAAGGACAGAACCTTGCACCACGCTTTCTTAGGGGCTCAGCCACAACCCTAATCAACGAAGACAGGGGAGATGCGATGATATGATGTCACGCGGATTTTGAGCATCGTTGCGAGGGAGATTCGACTTCGTATTGGGGCTTTGACGAACCGAGAAACTGAATGAATGTCAATCGGGCGCTTAATTTGTGACAAGTCAGAGTCCGAGCGCTAGCGCTCAATCCCCGCTTCGTATCAGCAGAGGTATTCAAGGCTCAGTACTTCCTAATGAACGGTTCGGGCCTTCGAGATCTTGGCACTAAAGTTGGGTTAGAGTAGCGAATCGTAGGCTTGTAGGATTATCTATCACCTTGACCGCAGCAGGCAGATAGTTCTCCACCTTTCCTCGTCTGCCTCGCTGCATACACGTTACTTTCCCATGTAGATCCCACGCACCCTCATCATCCTGATGTGAAAGTTGGTTGCGCAAGCTCCAGCCTTCAGGTCGGCACACCTGACAAGCTTCGAAGAAGCACTGGAATATCTGCACTATTGGCTAGAATAATATCCATTGTTAGAATAGTACCAGATCAATGGATACCACCATAGCATGCCAGTGGCTAATCTTATTACTTGGATTTCCTGGACTAGAACAGCCCGGGCTGCGTCGAACCCTTTACGGCAGACCTCGAATGTGGTACAAGGACAGAAGTTCACTAAAGGACCAAAGTATCCGTCCATAAATACGAGTGGTCTTGCATTTGGACGACTTGCGAGCCGTCCCTCGATCGAGGACCTTCGTACTTGAACAGCACATATCATGGCCCAAGTCTCGGTGAAGAATATACAGCCTATGACAGATCTTGTAAGCAGTGGCAGTTTGGGGCTGTTTTGACGGTACTAATGGCATCTGTAGGTGCTGGTGCATTTCATCGCCAGTCCAGACCGCGACTTGGTTTGACCCTCATTGTAGAACCAGACGGTACAAGTCCGGATTCGTGCGAACGTGTGGGTGATGGGTATCATTATAGGCTTCTTGGAGTGCATAAACAGAGTGAGCGACAGACTCTTGCGACCTTGGTTGTTTTTAACCTTCTGATAGATTACTGGGATGGCGTATCAAGTAGAGTACAGTACGCCCATGGGTACAGCTAGAAGCTACTTTGGCCCAGACGACATTCGTCTTCCGTGAACTGCAACTCAACGTTTCGCTTCGCGATTCAGGCACAGACCGAGGCTAGCCAGTAGGATACCAAGAGCCAGAATGGTGTGGAGGTAGAGCATGGGAAAATGCCTCAGACAGCAGTTGCAAGTTCGTGTACAATGTCATCGGGAATCACCAGAGAACGAGACGATACAATTTCTTCGTGAATGCTGTTCGTACGATGCTACATACGTACACAATATTTCGTCCAAGACTCAGAGACCAAAGTAAGGCGGTGGGATTCTCCGTCGGTGATATTGCTCCAAGAATTTTTTTCTGACAATATGCTAGGCACTAACACGCCAGAACCGGGCCGCGTCTAGGTTAACGTTGATGCCGCATTACCGACAGCTGTGATATACAGATCTAGAATCGCGCCTGGGATCGCGGGCCGTGGCAGTCTGGCAGACTGTGAAAACCGGCGATGAATCAAGTTGCCGACATGAGCGCCTGAGCGCCTACTTGAACGCACAACCGTCACAGCATTACATGTTCACAGATGCGCGGAGCATGTGTACACCCCGCTACACCTAATTGTCTCAGTTATACGAATGTCTTATCTCTTTCCTGTCCACAGGTAGCCACAGATACGCAGGGAAGAGTCTGAACGCACCTTTGATGTTGAGCAACCCCTCTTGACGCGGCATATCACGAAGCCAGATGGTCCCAGAGCAGGTGAGTGAAGCCAACGCGCCCACAGATATGCGAAGTGACGCTCCTCTGGGGACAAGGAAGGACTCGCTGATACCCTGGATCCTGACCGTGCCAAGTTCCAACAATACTGCCGTATGTTTTCGATCCTCAGAGAGAACCCTGAATGTGTCGCGTCTCTCTGTCGGGCCGTGAAGATGTCGGAGATTGGCCATCTCCTTCAGACAATCATGTTCAGTTTGTATGGAACGGAAGGTGATGAACGGACAGAACAGCTCCTCATGTCTGTCTGCGAGTCCGTTCTGTCGGTCCAGTTTGAAGCGTCCACCGAATTTGCATCTCTCCTGCGGGCCAATACGGCGACCTCCCGTCTGCTGATAACATATACTCGTCGCGCGGCAAATAAAAACTACTTGAAATCCGTCTTGACGGCTCCGATCAGCATGCTGATTGACCAGGACGATATCGATCTCGAAATAAACACTGCAAAGGTCCGAATTCACCTGTTGTGTACAACGTGGATCATGCCATAATTGATAGCAGCACTAGGTAGGCTATGAATTGCAGAGCCAGGTGGCTATGGGACAGGAAGGTTCCGAGCCAACCTCAGTGCCTCCCTCGGAAGCCTCGGATATGAGCATTCCTGATGAGGACGTGCAAACCTTGGTGGCAGAACGTATCGGGCGGCTCCAGGAGATCGCGGACCGGTTTCTATCTGCCATCATTAATAGCAAAGACAGTATTCCACACGGGATACGAAGAATTTGCGAACAAATCCGAGCCCTGTCGTGTGTGAGTAGCACGTGAGACTTCAACTTGTCAAGGTGTTGATCTGTTATGCTTATATCCATTACCTGAGCAGCGCAGATATCCCGAAGCCACAGATGACGCGGTTACGTCTCTCATTGGGACCTTCTTTTTCCTCCGTTTCACGAACCCCGCAATTGTGACCCCGCAGGCGTATCACCTCGTGGAGGGCGTGCCGCCGAAATATTCGCGAAGAACACTGACGCTGGTGCGGTGTCCGTGGTTCGGAAGGTCTGAACCTCTGACTAATTAACGCATGCTGTAACAGGTAGCGAAGATGCTGCAGAACTTGGTGAACAAGCCTTCCTATGTGAAGGAGCCGTATATGGCACCTCTTCACCCTTTCATCGAAAAGAACGGGCCTCGCTTGGCCCGCTTCTTGTCCGACATCTGTGTCATCGACGATTACAATCAATATACTGCCGTGAGGATTTTGCTTCTTGTTAATCACTAGATCTGACTTAAATAACCTGTCCAAGGACACCCCTTCATCCATTCGCGTTACCCATAACGAGATGTACAACACTCACAGGCTGGTGTCCAAATATATTGACGACTTGGTAGGCCGCAAAATGCTTAAAGCATATGAGCTTATTTTTCATCTTCCGCATAGGAACCCCAAAGTATTAGCGATAAGTTGCGATGCCTCTTGGATGAACTCGGCGAAGCGCCAGATGCGTTGCCTCGGAGTGACGATCAAGTAGTCACATTGCCACTCTCTCTTTTATGAATGCTAAATTGACTCAAGTCTTTATTCGTCTTGTCAATTCAACTCCTGTATGGCATAATCATCTTGTGAAGTTCCGGAATGTCTGTTCTACCCTGAGTCCAGTCCCGTGAGCTATAGCAACGGTGTCGACGTGGCATATTCCAATCCTGGAGGCCCCAGGAAAAGACATATCAGCAGCGTTGCTGGAGCAAGCCCAAACATCATGAATCATGATCAGCTCAGCTGCGCAGGCAAGGTTATGTAGGTCTGGCTAACCGGACCCAAGTTGGCATGTTGGATATACTCGGGCCTCCGTCTCGCACTGTGGAAGGATCGTAGTCAGAATGTTTGACAATCGTTTCATGTTTGCTACAGACAGAGTAGTATTAGACAGTTCATGCCAGAGCCAACTCCGAGTAGATAAGAGCAGTACAATTGGCAAAAGAGGCTGTGGGAGCATCAAGCTTCGTTTACTACTTGGTCGCGTCCGACCCCTCTGCGGTTGTCTCGCCATCTCCTCTACTCCCAGCCTCGTCTCTCCGGCTACCGTCTGTCCTTGCTTTCTTCTCTTCTAAATAATATTCCTCCCAGAATCGACTGTACTACTTGGCTGCACGCGCTGGAACCGCTCGGTCTGCCTACAACGACTTCTTGTTCCGGCTGATCCATCACTGCTACGACTGTTCGCAATCTCACTTCTGTCGATTTTCGTTTATAACTAGTCTGCTGTCATCATGTCTTACACCGAAGCCACCTCACCATCGGGTAGTATGTCCTCGAGGCGATTAACCAACCGCAACACCAACCGCTACAGTGTTACGGCGCTATTTAGCATGGCGGCGGAGCAGGATGCCGACGTTGACGATGAACTGGCGCGAGGTACGTATTCATTTGAATGACTAATTACTTGTACGCCTGATCATTTGTAGCCCAGAAACGGTTGAGGGAGCTGAAGGCGCGTATATCCGCCCAATCCAAAAAGAACTTCGTGCTCGAGCGGGATGTGCGCTACTTGGATTCACGGATAGCTCTGCTGATTCAAAATCGAATGGCGCTTGACGAGGTGTGTAGTAGGTCTTCTATCAGGAGCTAAAGTGCATCTGACTTCCTTGGTAGCAACATGAAGTCGAGAAGCATCTCGAAGAAGTCGATCCGACAGAGGGACACTATCCTGACGACCGCAAGCTCCAACAGTATTCCAACCTCTTCTTTCTGTTACAATCCGAGCCTCGGCATATCGCAGCATTATGTCGTCTCGTCTCGTTATCTGAAATCGACACTCTGCTTCAGACCGTTATGTTCACACTATATGGGAACCAGTACGAGAGTCGGGAGGAGCATTTGTTGCTAACAATGTTTCAGTCTGTGCTTTCTGCCCAATTCGAGACTGCAACCGAGTTTGGTTCGCTATTACGAGCCAATACCCCTGTATCTCGTATGATGACGACGTATACACGGCGAGGGCCTGGTCAGAGTTATCTCAAGAGCGTGCTGGCCGATCGAATTAACAGCCTAATCGAGCACAAGGCGCTTAATTTGGAGATAAACCCTGTGAAGGTACGTTCCTACTTATAATCCCATGCTGCACATCTAAGGCCCCACTAGGTCTACGAGCAGATGGTGAACCAGATCGAGGAGGAAACGGGCTCGTTACCACCGAATTTGCCACGAGGTGTACCACCGGAGGTCGCACAGGCGAACCCGGATGTGCAAACTATTATTGCTCCTCGACTGACGATGTTGATGGAAATCGCAAATAGCTTCCTGTTGACAATCATCGACAGCATGGAGACTGTGCCGTACGGTATCCGGTGGATATGCAAGCAAATTCGGAGCCTAACACGGGTGAGTATGTGCCGATACATCTATCTTGTGCGTAGCCCTGACCCATCTGTCCTGCTGATCCAGAGAAAATACCCTGACGCAACCGATCACGCTATTTGCTCTCTTATTGGTGGTTTCTTCTTTTTGCGATTCATCAATCCTGCCATCGTCACTCCTCAAGCCTACATGCTCGTCGAAGGCGTTCCCGCTAAGCATCCTCGCCGGACGCTGACCCTCATTGCGAAAATGCTTCAGAATCTTGCTAACAAGCCCTCCTACGCCAAAGAGGCATACATGATGACTCTACACCCTTTCGTTGAGAATAACAAGGCTCGGATTAACCAGTTCTTGAACAACCTTTGTGAAGTTGGCGATTTCTACGAGACTCTTGAGGTACGTGCGATAGATGTCTTTTATTGAGATCTTGTCCATCTGATATCATTCAATCTGTAGATGGACCAATACATGGCACTATCCAAGAAGGATCTAGTTATTCATATCACGCTCAACGAAATGTACAACACACACTCCCTTATTTTGCAACATGTTGAAACTCTTGTGAGTATTCTCTCCTTTGACTACATTATATCTGCTAATGTCCTCTTGAGTCTCCCAATGACAAACAACATCTGCGAATACTCACCGATGAGTTAGGTCCCGCACCTCCCCAGGTGCCTAGGAAAGAGAACCGCACGATTGAGCTGCAACTGTACAGCCGCTGGGAAACACCGATCCAGGACATCCAGACGGCTCTCATGGACTCTGTGTCATCGAGTGACATGCTTTACATGGAAGCCAAGTCAATATTTGTGCAACTGATTCGTTCCCTCCCCGGCGTTGCCGACAAGCGCCCGTACAATCTCGCTGCCATCGCCGAGCGCGCGGCTACGACGAGGGACGCAACGCTCGTACGCAAGGGGATCAAGGTGAAGGAGATGCTGCGCGAGCTCGAGGAGCTCAAGGTCGTCGATCGCGCGGACGGGTACAAGCTCATGCAAGAGGAGGTGTCGGCAGAGCTCGTGCATTTGGGTAATTTGCGCGAGAAGGTCCTGCAGGAGACAAAGTCGCTCGAGTCTGTGTACAAGACGATCGGGGACCACAACAACTACCTCCGGGGACAGCTGGAACAGTACAAGGCGTACCTACAGAATGTACGACTGAATGCGTCGAAGGAGAAGGGCAGCACGACGGGTGTGGGAGTTGTTACCGTTGGTGGGAAGGAGAGGAAGCCGCAAAAGGCGGTTGTACTTGGGCCTTATCGATTCACGCATGCACAGTTAGAGAAGGAGGGGATTATTGTTGAGAGCAATGTTCCTGACAATAGGTGAGCCTTGCCCTTGAAACGCTTGGGATCTCGTGCATAACATATTCATATCTACAGACGGCCGAACATCTACTTCAACATTACGTCGCCCACACCGGGCACATTCATTATTGCCTTGCACTACAAGGGCCGAGACAAGGCTATTCTCGAGATGGACCTCAAAATTGACGATCTTCTTGAGAAAGTGCGTGATCCCACTGTTCTTCTCGGCGCCTGATGCTTAACTGTGATTACACCGGTAGCAAAAGGACAATAAGCACTTGCTTGACCTTGAATACGTACAACTGAATGTACCCAAGGTGCTGGCGTTGTTGAAAAAGGTGTTTGCCAAGCGTTGAGACGCGGACGCAGTACTCCGTTGTTTACACGTGATACATAACCTTCGTCGTCTCCTATTCTACGTCTCATTTTTCTTCCCTACTAGCGGCACCTCGTTGGATTCTTTCATTCCACTTACCTTTGCCTGACAGGGCTTTCTCTTCTATTCTTTCAGCGGATGTATTATCTATATTTTGTGTAGTCTGATGTTGTTTGTTCTATACCCTGGGCTCTGCTCGTAGAATACCTTGGTAATGATATGATGCCTGCCTGAGTACTGCCACCTTCGACGGCGACGTTGCGCCGTTATTTGCCCGGAGCAAACACTGCGGTGGCTGAGAAAGTCGATCAGAGTTGTCAATATATATACTTGCTCTATATATACTGTCCTTCACTCTTTTGGCGCTCCTGGCGAATGCTGCGACTGCGACTGCGCTGGTGAACCCTTCGCTGCCACCATGCTATGGGTATTCTTTACCGCCTGGCTTGCTGTTCTCGTTGTCAACGCGGCCAGTGTGAAGCGCGACTGCTGGGATCCCGCGGACTGCTCGCAGGTCAAGACCCTTGAGAAGTTGAGTGTGTCTTCGTCCTTGCTCGAGGCAGTGAACCCAGCGAAAACTGGAGTGCTCCCAGTGTCCTGGTCTGATGATCAGCAGTGAGTACACTCTTCTGGCATTGCCCGTAGATGCTAAAGACATTGTAGGTCATACTACTCTGTGATCTCAGTTGGAAACATCAGTTTCAGGGTCTCATTGGATACAGGCTCCTCGGACCTGTGGATCACCTCTTCCGCCTGCACGACGAGTGCTTGTCATTCCGTCCCCAAATATCCTCTCACTTATGACAGCCCCTCATTCGTAACCCTTAATAATAATGAGACCAGCTTCTCAATCAGTTTTGCTGATGGGACAGGTGCGTAATCAATAGATGACGCACCTTGGTCGTACTGAAACGCCTTCTTACTCCATCAGCTGCCTCGGGATACGTAGCCAGAGAGACCATTCAAGCTTCAAACCTGACCGTGGCTAATCAAGCATTTGGTGAGAGGTAATTCAAAGATTGGCGTGAAGAGTTCCTGAGTTATCTTCCCAGGTGTTGTATCTTCGTCAAATGTCACCATGGGTTCCCAGATTAGTGGCGTCTTGGGGCTTGGTTTTCCTCGGTTATCAACCATATCCAATAAAGCTGTTAATGGTAAGTTTGTATTTAATTCGTCATGGAGGCATCTGGCAACTCATTGCTAATGGTCACTGTAGCGACCCCATTCTTCGCCACTCTATCTCAAGAAGGCCTGGTCAATTACCCCCTGTTTGGTCTTAGCCTTACGCGGAACACCAGCGGGACTCTGTCACTCGGTATGTTACTGTCCCTTAGATGTCCTCGTCGCTGTCATTGATTACCTTGTCTCACTAGGTGCTATTGATGCTTCAATAGTCGAGAACACAAATAATATCGAATGGAGCGAGGTCGTAGCCTTCTCTCCCTTCGGGACCGAAAGGAATACTACAAGTTATCTGCAATGGGCTATCCCAATGGCTGATATTTTGGTTAGTTTAGACTTTAAACTCGTTGAATGCTTCTTAATGCTGTCATCTACAGGTCAATGGTTCTGCGATTACGCCTTCTCCGACGTACCCCACCGCATATTCAAATAAAACTCTCGCCTTGCTAGATGTGTACGTGTGCTTGCACTGGGTTTCAGCACTGCTTACTGACATTGCCCTCGGCAGTGGCACACCGGGCATCTATGGTCCATGGCAGGATGTAAGCTTACGCCGGTGACTGGTCCGTAGCACGAATCTCATCGCCTCATAGGTGTCTAGAATATATTCCGCCCTCAACGGGGCCCGTCTCGTTGATACCAGTACGTGCTAAATGACATGCTGTGCATACCTAGAATAACGTCTGTTATGATGTCATGCAGGTGATGGCGGGCAGTGGGCTCTACCGTGCGATATTTCTGAGACGATATCATTTGTCTTCGGGTAAGCGGGGGTTGGTACCCGATGATACGACTTCATGCTGACTCGACATCTAGGCAGACGAATTTCACTCTACAGCCTTCGGACTACATCATAGGTCCAACATCTGGGGACCCCGATTTGTGCATGACATGGCCCCGGGCGACTGCGCCGAGCTCGGACGGCATCGACTGGCAGCTGGGCTCAACTTTCTTGCGCACTGTTTACTCGATATACAGGTGATCTCAATCGTTATCCTTCGCGAGTGTGCGGAACTGACCGCAGGGATTAGTTATGGCATTGACTCAAAAGAGCCGCCTATGGTCGGATTATACCCCTTGAACAATGCCACTGCCCCGGTCGAATCACCGGCTCAAGTTTCAGCATTCCTTTCCTCTGCCTCGGTGACTATCGCGACCACGCTGCCCAACTATCTCCTCTCCACGCCATCGTACACCACACCCGCTTTTGCATTCAACACCTCTATCCCTGCATCCATCGGCGAAATTGTCGCATCCGACCTCGCCACTAGCACATATAGCCCCATTCTCGTCACTCAAGCGTACAACGCCTCCGCTATCCCGACCGTCTCGCCGTCGCCAACATTACTCACCTTGGTTATCACTGAAGCATCTGGTCAAGTCGTCACTTCCACTTCGACCGCGGCCACTGCCTCCGTCACATTGGGTGTCCCGTATGGATGGTCCGCCAGCGCCGGCTCCCGACTCCCGATTCCCTTCTTCCGAACATTGCTTGCCTGTCTATCCTTTATTCACATCGCCTTGAGTAGCATATCATAACATGAAGACTAACAGTATCCATCCTGTCGTTGCGCATCCTGTTCTGTGATTAGCTTGCATCTTCCGAGCATCTTCCCTTCGTCCTTTTTATTACCGGACAACCTAGTTTGTTGCCTTTTCGTTTCCTTTCTCTCTAGTGGACTCTGGACTGCGGACTCTGCACTAATTCGTCTTTCTTCTATTGTCCGGTTCCTTGGGCAGACTCTGGCACGCCAGATGTAGAATTAATAATGATAAATGTATTTCCAGTGTCTATGCGTATGGCTATCTGCGAATGGTCACAGCTCATCCTTAGAGGACTGTCCACTGCCGTAGAATGCTTCTGAAAGCTCTGGAGAGTGACAAACACCAGTTCAGACGGAGGTATGAAAGAGGTGTAGCCAGACACTCACTCTTCCGCAGATCCGGGGTTAATTCTGTCGGAAGGACGACATTGTACTCAATGTACAGGTCGCCGTATTGCGTGGGATTCTCAAATTGGGGCATACCCTCTCCTTTGATGGTTTGAACGAAGCCTGTGGTATGCCGATTAGCAAATATCAGCCCTAAGATGGCATAACTTGCCTGGCTGAGTCACTCCCTTCCGCTTAAGTTGCACAACATGGCCATCCAGATGCGTCACATTGCGCTCGAAGCCCAAAAGCGCCTATGATAATGAGATAATAGTTTGAACCTGACTTAGGACACACCCACCTGGTCAATACCTATCGTCTCCCTCCAATAAAGGCTGTTCTCCTTCCTTCTGAACCCACCCTTCTCTTTCCTGCTCCTCACCCTGAGGACCACATCTCCGGGTTCCCAATCAGGACTCTCATCCCCCTCACCCTCAAACACCACCTCATACCCCTCGGGCATGCCTTTCGCGACCTCTAGCGTGTAGTGCGCCGTGTGATCCATGACCTTGTTACCGCTGCAGTGCGGACACTTGCGCCCGATGACGGTGCCCCGCCCACCGCACTCATTGCACGTGTTCTGCGTTTGTGCGAACATGCCCGGGAAAATTTGTTGTTTGACGATTTTGACACCTGACCCTCCACAGCCTGAGCAGGTATGGATGTCGTGCGTGGAAGCGGCACCGGTACCGCGGCAGTGGTCACAGAGAATGCGTTTGCGCATCACGAACTAAAAAAAAACTTCTCAAATGTAAGTTCATGTAGTTCATGAGTGTTACACACATCTATACTGGCGCCATTGTAGCTAAAGTAATGAAAGCTCAGTCCATGAAGTGTAATCGTGAGTGAATGGAACGCACATGTCCGCTAAGCTGACCTCAAACTCCGTCAAGGATGTAGGTCCTCTGCGGACTTGCTGCTGTGCGGCTGAAATGATGATTAATATCCAGACGAGACGAAAGAGGTTGGAACACATACGACCACCTCCGAAGAAGTTCGAGAATATGTCAAATGGGTTGGCATAGTGCTGACCACCTCCGCCCTCGTGGGCTCTCAGGCCTTCCTGTTACAAGCATGTCAGTGGATCATCCAAGCCATGACAGAGCTTTGATGCCCACCTCGCCGTGTCGATCGTAGATTTGGCGTTTCTGTGCAAGGTCAATGATGTACCTGCTATACAGCAATAGACCTCACCGTCTGGTCAGATAGAACCTCGTAGGCTATTGAAATTCGAGATGTAAGTAAATCGCAAGTGTTAGCAGACCCAATACTCACCATGCGCGATCTCTACGAACTTGTCTTCCGCTCCTGGATCTTTGTTCTTATCAGGGTGGTATTTACGGCTCAGCCTTTTGTACGCCTTCTTTATGTCTCTCTCGTCCGCCGACCTATCCACTGCGCAAAGTTCAATTACAAGTCTGTACGGAGCGAGTGGATGCGCGCCTTGGACTAACGTTCGAGAACCTTGTATAGGTCCGCCGCTGCTACGAGCGTCGCCAGCAGCACTAATGCAAGAAACAGCGTTCGCAGTGCCCACAGCATGCTGGGGGCGGTAGGACGTCGAGCGAAAGAGAGTACTACCTCAAGCTGCGACTTGCGGACACGTCAATTAGTCGCGCGTGTCACGTGCGCTTTAGCGCTTCACCCTGCTCTCCACAGCCCGGACGAGCTTCACCTCACTCCGATCGCCGTTGTCGGCGGTCTCTATCTCCTCTCCATTTTGACCACTGTTGTAGTTGATGCAGGCATAGCCTGGTCGGGATTTCTTGTGCACGGATCGCGGGGTATACGATGCTTATTCCGCGAAATCAATCCTGCTCGTCACTGAGGGTGGTGTCTAGCCGACCTAGGTGGTATTCAAGCACTCAGGCTGTTCCACGTTACCATCCAAAAGTCAGAGGTTCTGGCGTATTGGTCTCGTCTGCTGTGCTGTCCGTCTGACCAGCAAGTATACAGTTTATCCATTTCGAGTGTCGCCAGAAGATGCTATCCGTAACATGTCCGTCGCTGCTGGGATACCGCTTTTAGGACGCTTCATCAGCTCCCTGCTTGCGCGCTGGCTCCCAGGCATGGGCTTCGAACCTATAAGGCCTGTCCAACTCCAGCCACTGTATCTTCCTGGATGGCTAGTGGACGCAGAGATTGTGGCGACTGGTTGGATTACCACTGGGGAAGAGGAATCTGAACAGGTAGGTTCTGATGCGTACGACTAGTGCCTCTCTGACTGGTTGATTAGTATGGAGTCATCGCCCGCATGTCTAACTCGTAGGTGATTGCGACCGTACGTGTGCTGATTCTAATTGCTACCGCTTACATGATCTGATCTTAGATACATGCCAGGTCGGTCTTGCCCAATTGCCTTGTGCTCGGTATGCTGACATTATTACGGTCAGGGCATTCCCTCGAGCCTATCTCGAGGATCTGTCTCAACGACCCGCGACTATACGAGCTTGAGAATGTCCCTTGGTCCTCAGAATTAGAGACTCAGTATGGACTCCAGCCTCTATGCCTTCCATACACCATGTCGCCTCTCGGTCTTCTGGATCTATTGCGAACACTTCCGTATCGGGACGGCTATGTCAATGAGACTTTCCGGTTCGAGCCCAGATCTGTGCAGGCTAACTTAGTAAGTGGCTATGCGTATGTTATTCGCTATGGTATGAAATGGACGCAGTTTGCAGCCTATCCTATCCTGATTCCTGTTTATCTTGCACGGTACCAGTACAAGTTCGGCGATGCGACTTTCAGCCTCACGGTACTTCACGAAGCGCACCATCAAGACGTAGGCGCCCTCCCCCTGCATAATTCCGCGGATCCATCTCATTACATTTCCTAGGGTCGTGTTATCTCCGAGAACACCGTAGCTATCCTCGGGAAATCTATTTCCGAACGAGGCGTGGACCCCTGGATCTTGGGCAAGAAACTCTTGAATCCCGCGTTTCTCGTCTGGAATGGGTCGTCCGTGCCGTTCTCCAACATTGAGTTTCTCAGCGTGGCTAGTCCCCGCCACGAGCCAAGGGACCAGCTGTGGTTGGTCAATGGTATCAACGAGTGGGCGAACACCCTGGCTGACACGCCCGAGTCATTCAAGAGGCTAGCGCAGCATAAAGAGCTGCAGAAGATTGGCATGGACGATTTAAGAGTGCGTGTGTACACGGACGAAGAGGTGCTCGCGAACCGGTCGTGGATGGCGACCGGACTCAAATTACTCAAATTGCAGAATATCTTACACGTGAGCAGACTGCTTTGTCGTGTCCTGTGCCATGAGTCACTTAACAGTTTGATCTTTAGACCATGAAAGATGCTGATTTAAACCGTTCCGGCTCCTACGTCATCAGCGTTGGGACCAACAAGGACAGATCGAAGTCCGACGACGAGACATCCAAAGGGGACTCTTCGAAGCTGAAGAATGTTGGGCCAGTCTCGATCGTTAAGTCCCCCATTACGGATGTCTTAAAGGAGTTCGAAAGCAAGTTAGAAAAGGCGACAACGGAGCGGGAGGAGAAGAAGCCTGAGTGGCTGAAACGACTGCATGCTAAGGAGAAAGACAAAAGTAGTAGATAAGGATGTGCCTTGTTGATATCTCAATTGAAGCTTGATTGCTTTCATTATTGGGTTCTTACTACTTCCCTGGTACGCCTAGTGGTCACATGTGGGTATTTGATGAATCATGAATGCAATAGATTGGAAGACCCGGAAACCTGCCTTACATATACCATGAGGCAGACGAGGTATATATACCTTGCTGCACGCTTCATTTTTCTTTGGACCGCCACGACTCTGCGTAGGTACGCAGGGATCGAGCTGCTCCCCAACAGCGAGCGGTGAGTCGCATTTTCTTGCGCGGCGAGGATCGAGAACCGAATGGGTGTTCGTATTCACAGCTGTTGCATATTGTACGGCCCCATTTGCAAGCCCCAGAGGGTCTTGTACATGCGGTCGTCGTCCCCCGCGACCTGTGTGCCTACAAAGCCCACCGGTCTCGGGAAGTAAGTCATGTTGATTGAGCTAGACGATGGATGTTATTGACCCTGTCCGGTCATGAAGATGTCTATCGCCAATTGCTGGTCCTCCAGGAGCCGCCGTTGACGTTCGATCGCAAATCAAATAATCCAGGTCCTCTCATCACACTTCATGGCACAGTGTAGATCCGCTGGTGAGTTGCATTTCTGTTGTGACGCGTGGGCAGTAATTGATAAATACATGGTTGAGGATAGGAGAGTGTCAGTTCCCGAATCTTCCATGCATGTAGACACTTCGCGTGCATTGTATTGTGGAAAGTATTCAGCTCTTCGGTGATCATTCTCTCCATATACCTCAAAATGCAACCTCGAGTCTGCGACACCCAGCCTTCCTATTTCCATCATAGAAGACACGCGCGTGGTTTTTATTCGTAAGTATTAGACCAGGACGAGCCGCCCTTCGGAGTCCTACAAGCTGAGCACACGAGATGGCCAGCTTCGTTCAGCCTAGATCGACTGTTAGCTTCGCATATGTTGGCCATACTTGGAAATAAGTCTTACAGCGTGCATACATTACAAGCCCATTCCTGCTCTCCTTGTACACTATTCGAAACGCTGTGATGATGATGCCAGTGGGTGTCGGACGGGGAAACACCGAGCTTGTTCCTCGCTCCACCTAAGGCCAGACCCAATAATTCCTTCTTACGTAGGTTAACTTCGTCCAGGACAAGACTCCTAGGCCCAGTGTGTCCCACTTTGTCCTCGCGCATCCGGCGACTTTTAGGAGGATCAGTAGAAGAGAAGTCATCTAGCAAGCTCTGTCGCTTCGGTGGGGTAGCGTGAGACGTCGATGGCCTGCTGGGGGGTTTTCTGGCTGAGGCACCGGTTTTGGGTGATGCAGGTCGGACCCGAGACGAAGACGGCTCTAGCTCATTGTCGGATGTCAGATCAATTAAATCTAGAGGGTCTTTCTCCTGCTCTGTACGGGGTTTTGGCGGGGCTGATAGGAAGAAATCCTTGAAAAAACCTGCTGCAGATGTCTTGAGACCTTCCAGTTCAGATTCTTTCATTGTGTCTAGCATGGCCTTGCGACGCTCTTGATCGGTTTCTTCCTTGATTTCGAGCTCGTCGTCGTCTTCGCCATCCGAGGAATGAGACTCTTCCTTGGGATGTGAGGGGCCTGCAACGAGGAATACTTCTACACCTAAACTCAAGCGACAACGTGCTGACGTACCCTGGAGGGCTTGAAGCCGCCTTTCAGCAGCTAGGGCTCTCTCCTCCCTAGCACGCTTGCTAAAGTGAGAACGGTAGTAAATCTTTTAAACGGCAAGAAACATGGTGAGATTTGCACATGCCTTGCTGCCTTCTTCCGAAACCCAGTGCCGACTTTCTTGTCCTCCTCATCACCAATATCTTCGTTAAGGGCAGCACCTTTGCCTTTAAAGACGCCTTGCGCCGCGACTCGTGATCCCGCTTTTCGTCTCTTGGCAGTCTGGGCACCTGTATGATTCGACGGGCCGGCTGCTGTGGGGCGTCTTCGTCGGCGTCGCGCAGGGCGAGCGCGGTTTTGAGCGCCACCACACTGCAAAGAAGCTTTGGTTAATGGACGAAAGAAAGGGTGATTCATAATATACCATATATTCTGGCAAATCTTCAGTGGTTATGGTTTGCCCACCCACTGAGGCTGAATCAAGCAAACGCTGCCCAGACGACCAATAGCCTGGCATGCCACAATCGTTGAAAGCACACCTCCATGCTAAGCAAAAAATATGCTCACCATCTCCGTAGTAACCCTTAACTTGTAGGGAATGCACTTCACGGTTAAGCTGCCGCCACAGTGCTTGGAAAGCGGGACCATGGTTCATGTGCTGTATTACGTCTTGAAATAGGCTCTTATCTTGGACAATGAGATTGCACGCACTTTAATGTGGGCTAGCTGGACGATTAATGTCAGTGATAGACCATGGGGGACAATAACGTATCCCAGACGAACCTCGTGGCACAGGGTGCTCAGGAGCCAGGAATTGGGATAGAAGCGACCATCAGGTCGTCGCAGAACGAGTTCTGTATAGTTTCCTAGTTCATGCATTTCTCAAGTGAGACAGTCCATACGAACCTACAATCTCGCCAGCTTCCCAGTTGCGCCCAGCAAATACTTGATTGTACTCATACTTTAAGGAGCGCGCGGGTTAGCACGGCACGTACAGCTCCTCAAGTTTCTCACCTCCTCGAAGCTGTTGACTACAAATCCGTGCGCCTTCATAATCGGCCGCACCTGAGCTGCCAATGCCCGCAATAATTGTCTCGCCTCCTCCTGCGCATCCGGCTCTGGCATGGGAAGGGCAGTAATGAAGTTCACGTGAGGATTGGGGTTCGGCTCCCTCTCGTTGATACGATGATGCACCATGGCTTGTGGCTGGCTTGCACAAGCTGCAGACCGGTCTCGTCTCTGGTGACGGTGGTGCCGAAGGGTAGACCGAGCTCGACGCGGCCACAGACGCGCGGACTAATGGACGCGTCGAGCTCGCATCTAATCTCCGATGGCCCAGGCCATATCTGGATGAGTGCGATGTGCAAAGCCCGAGCCCGTATTTAAACCCGACCCACCCTCGGAGCGGACTGCTGTACATATAATTACTCTGTATATTCCTTGCTAGAGGTCAAAATGAAGCTCGCTGTTCTTACTTCGGGGGGCGACAGCGCTGGAATGAATGCCGTGGTGCGGGCGGTGGTGAAAGCTGGTATTCTGCAGTGAGTTTCCAGTTACAAAGTACATATTCGTATCTGAAAACGCGGTGTTAAGAGGCTGCGAGACATGGGTCGTCCGGGAGGGATACGAGGGGCTTGTGCGAGGCAACACCGGAGTCGAGCAGCAGGACCCAGTTTTACCGCCACCCCCGCCGGAGGTCCACATTAAAGACGACAATTTCCTCAAGAATTTCCGATTCGGAGATGGTGAATTGCTGAAGGACGGGACGGGCGATCTCCCAACGGGTCGGACACTCAAGGGTCGTTACATTGTCCGGGTAGGCTGGGATGATGTGAGGGGATGGATAACGGAGGTGAGTTGTGTGCTACTATACCCCCGAAGAAAATCGACGCATAATTTCTAGGGAGGAACCCTTATTGGTACAGCCAGATCCAAGTCTTTCCGCACACCGGAGGGTCGGATGGCTGCTGCATATAACATGATCAAAGAGGGTATAGACGCCCTTGTGGTTTGTGGAGGAGACGGTTCCCTGACTGGTGCTGATGTCTTCCGGTCGGAATGGCCGAAGATTGTTGTCAGTCTTCGTGAGCAAGGTACGTACATCCAGAAGATCGCCTTCCTCTGGATGCTCACTCTTCTATCCAATCATTCCAGGGAAAATCACTGAGGAGCAGTCCAAGTTACACGCCCACCTCAAAATCGCTGGTCTCGTTGGCTCCATCGATAACGACATGTCCCTGACAGACCTCACGATTGGTGCACCGACAGCTCTGCACCGTATCTGCGAGTCTTTGGACAACATCAACTCTACTGCGATATCCCACTCTCGTGCTTTCGTCGTGGAAGTCATGGGTCGGCACTGCGGTTGGTTAGCCCTTCTCGCAGGTCTCGCGTAAGAGTCCCTAGCTCTTCTAGATATGTCAAAAGTCTTGATGCACACGTAGTTCCGGTGCAGACTTCGTCTTCATTCCCGAATCTCCGCCAGAGACGAACCCCTGGGAAGACGAGATGTGCGCAAAGATTCAACGGGTCAGAACTCCCCCGTTCTATGTCTGTGCACGTTAACAATTTCTGATTATCTTCAGCACCGTGATATGGGCAAGCGCAAAACCATTGTGATCGTCGCAGAAGGTGCGCATGACAAGGAGCTCCAGCCAATTCGCGCAGACTACGTCAAGGATGTACTTTCCGAGCGGCTGGGACTGGACACAAGGGTGACTACCCTTGGGCATACGCAGCGGGGAGGGAAGCCTTGTGCCCTTGACAGGATCTGGGTCAGTATGAAAAGTGTACGTCCCGCGCGGGATACTGATGGTAGCTCATTCATCAGCCAACACTGCAAGGTATTGAAGCCGTCAAGGCCCTCTTGGAAGCAACGCCCGAGACACCATCTTACATGATTGGCATATGTGAAAATAAAATTGCCCGTATTCCTCTGATGGAGGCTGTTGCTACTGTAGGCTTGCGCCCTTGCACAATGGTGCGCACACTGCTGATAATCATTGCTTCTTTCCAGACGCAAGCCGCCACCAAGGCTATCAAAGACAAGGACTTCGCTAAAGCAATGTCGCTCCGGGATCCGGAGTTTGTTGACTGCTTGGAGGGTTTCTTCGCTACCTCGGGATTGGACAAGGAGGGTCGCTTGCCGAAAGAACAGAGGATGCGTGTTGCTGTCATGCAGTAAGCTTAGTGACGGTTCTCTCGAGTTTGCCCTTCTTGACAATCCTCAAGTATCGGTGCACCTGCCGGTGGTATGAATGCAGCCACTCGCGCCATCACGCGATACTGCTACCGCATGGGCCACACGCCATTAGCCGTCCAAAATGGCTTCCTCGGTTTGCTTGACGATAACGTGTACCAGCTATCCTGGCTGACCGTCGACAACTGGATGCCGCGTGGTGGCTCAGAGCTAGGCACGAACCGTACGCTGCCGGATGTCGACCTCGGCGCCATAGCAGCAAAGTTCCAGCAGCACCGCATTGACGGGCTTATCATGATCGGCGGCTTTGAGGCGTTCACGTCGCTCATGATTTTGGAGCAGGGACGGAAGCATTATCCAGCGTTCCATATCCCGATGACGCACTTGCCTGCGACGTTATCGAATAATGTCCCGGTCACCCAGTTCAGCTTGGGGTGTGACACGAGTTTGAATGCGTTGTTGGATGCGTGTGATTCGCTGAAGCAGAGTGCGCAGGCCAGCAGGAACCGCGTGTTTGTGGTTGAGACCCAAGGGGGGAGATGTGGATTCTTGGCTACTATGGGTGCCCTTGGCGTAAGTCCTTTGTTCGTTGCACGCGCATAGCTTCTGAAGTGCCTCCTCAGAGCGGTGCAGTTAAAGTGTATACCCCGGAAACAGGAATTTCATTGGACATGCTTCGAAATGATGTCAAGTTCTTGAGACGCCGATATGAGCTTGATATCAAGGGGCATAATGAAGGACGGCTTGTCATTCGGTATGACTAATGCGATGCTGTCGAGAGATCGAGGCTAATATGTTCCACAGCAACGAAGCGTCCTCGCACGTCTACACCACGGATGTGCTCACGAAAATATTTAAGGAGGAAGGCGGCAAGCTCTTCGACTCTAGGTCTGCTTCCCTGGGTCACACCCTGCAGGGCGGTGTCCCCTCACCCATGGACCGAGCTCGTGCCGTCCGATTGTCCCTGAAGTGCATGGCCTTCCTCGAGGAGCACCACGAAGTCTTGCGTAAGCAACAAAAGAGACAGGCAACACCTGATACGGCCGCTGTTGTCACTATACAGGGATCTACTGTCAAGTGGGTCCCTGTAAACGACATGATCGAAGATGCTGACATGAAGAACCGGAAGGGCAAACATGGGTGGTGGGAGGATCTAAATGACCTCGTCGACGCCTTGGTTGCAAGGCCGCAAATAGCATAGAGAATAGGTGATATCTAAGTAGAACTACGGTTAGTGTATTGTTAGAGGCAGGTTTTCTTGGGATGGTCTTTGTATTCTAAATATTGTAATCGACCCTATGCCAAACATGGACCCACAAATGCGACGCGCTCACTGTTGACTAGCCACGTGATCCCCGAGCCCGGAGCGGAGATTGAATGTGCAGCGTGGCAGGCGGACCGAACCACGGTTTACCCGCGTCTTGAACGCGCTCTCGCTTCGCCTCCGCCTCCACCATGCCAGCTGCGCAAACACACTATATCTCTCCAAAAACCAATATTCCGCGCTCGCCGCTGCCGTTGCAACATGCAAACTCGCATATTAAATTTAGTGGGCATCTTTTTCACTCGCGATCGATTGAGGGGAGCTTGTAGCTGAGCCTCGTGTCCTGCAGTTGAAGCGGGGAAATTGCCAGAAGTGAAGTTCCAGGAGCTTGAGAAGGAGGGGCAGAAGGTTATTGTGTGTATTATCGCGTCATTGCAGTGTCAACAACGCGGCTGATGTATCATTAGATCGGGAGATTGAAGATTCCAACTGTGCGCCTTTCACGTACTACTCTTCGCGATTTGCCCTGAGAACACATCTTCATTTAGCCTGGTGGCCATGCCTTTATTCTAAGACGATACGATACGGGCGCGATCAGCCTCACCACAATGTTTCGTGCTGCCTTTCCCGCTGCGACCGACGAAGACGAAAAGGCAGAGACATCGTGGGTGAAGGCCAACTACGATGTGGGAACAAACAAGGACGCTTACCGGGTGCGGCTAGCAGGCACTTGGGTCGCTGCCCCCGTTGCGCTCGCGGTGGCAGACGCGTACGGTCTTGACCGCATCGTGCCTTTGTTGGCGGAGGCAGAACCGGAAGAGGGTAAACAGTATCGACGATCCGGCAAACCTGTGACACCCAAGCAGACTCCGAGTGTTGCTGCCGCGACGCTGCCCACTCCCGCTCCATCGTTCGGCTCGCCCAATCCGCCCAAGCGCCGGCGAGAGGCGTCACCTGTTGTAGAGCTGAAACCACCTCCGTCACCACCGCCTACCGCTTCTCCGGCCGTGCGCAGATCACCTCGCAAGCCTAGTCCCGCTATCGCGACGCCATCCAAGCCCTTATCGAAAGCTAGTACTACTACTGTCAAGGTTGTCAAGCCACCGTCTAAGTCTACATCGAACAGGCAAGAGCCGCTCACGCCTGCTGCTTCGGATGAGGCTGTTGGTGACGATGATGCCCCGATTGACGTGCCAGGGCCTAATATGCACGAAGATATCGCTGCCCAGACAGAGTTGATCCAGAAGTTGAAGCAGGAGCAGCAGGAACAGGATTCGAGGAAGGCCGCGGAGGTCGATGCTATGAAGGAGAATGAGACTGTGAGCAAGAAGCGTCAGCGGGTGGAGGAAGAGGAGGGACAGTACAAGTTTGAGTTTAAGGAGCCTCAGAATCAGGAGAGGGCAATTGCTACTAACAGGCGGGTTACGGGCTTCTACGAGCGGATGGCTCCCGAGAGGAAGTCCGCTGCTTGGGGCGCCTTCGCATTTGCTGCGGGGCTTGGTGCTGTGTACGCACTTGGTCCTTGGTTACCGTGATTTGATTCTGACGCGTATCGTTAGGACATTCCTGCCAAATCTTCTTGGCTTCTAGTTTCTTGTCTATACACGAGAGTCCTCCAGCATTCACTGCGAATTACCTCACCCACTTCCAAATCCCTGTACTATCCGACTATTTTCTCTATTCCCAATTCTCGGCGATACATTCCGGTTGTGTCAGGCTTACAGTTGACACTCGTCATTCAAGTTTCGTAGTTAGTGGCATGTAGCTCTTGACTATGACTGTAATCGCTTTCATTTTTCTCCGTACTATTGCTACCTACCCTTGTCCGGCCTCCCGATTATCTATATTGTTGCGTATGCTGCCCGTACGGATGTACTTGTGTTCTTTTATCTTATTCAGAATTTTGTAGAAAGTGTTTTGTACTGGTTAACAGAAAGACTGGCATACAGAGACGTATGGATACCTGGCAACAACAAGGACGGCCTGCTGTGGCTTTTGCAGTGAGGCGTGCAGCTCAAGGCTCGCAGGCCAGGAGACCTTCCGTATACAGGCCAGTTACGTAGAGCATCCCAGTTCGACCGTCCCTCAGCGCCGTACACGAGTTCGGGAAGTGGCTTCCGTCGCTCTGGTACAACGTCTCCACCTCGTGACTGCGCGCAGGCGGGACTTTCTTCGACGCTGACAAGGGCGCTTGCATGTCGTACTCCGGCGATGGTATCTTCAGCGTTAAATGGGCGCCGGTCTCAGGGTGCTTCAAATACAACTGACGCGGCTTGACGGCGGCGACCCAGCTGGGTGCAGCCGCATCGGTCTTGTTCTTTACGACGGCGATGAGCGAGGGGAAATGCGGGTGCCCCGCGACGAGCAGCGTGCCGTCATCGTCGAACATGATGTTGTCTGTAGCGAAGGGGAGAGGTACGCGGCTCGTGAGGCTGATCGCATTCGTCGAAGGGTTGCGAGAGTAGAAGCGCACTTCGGCTAATGAAGAGGAGGCGACGGCAAGTGTCTTGCCGTCATGAGAGAGGGCGATACCGTTAGCGAAGGCAATACCGATGGCGGAGAGTGAATGCTGGATAGAAAAAGAGCTGGGGTTGGTGGATGTGAGCGAGACATGCGAGACCCACCCCAGGGACAAGCCAAAGAGGAACTCGGCCATGGGGAGGACTTCGCCTAGAAAAGAGGGTAGTCGCCGAGTCATGAGGTGATCGTTGGTCACGTAGAAGGAAGTGGGCGAGGTGAGGGCGATAGAGTTGGGAGAGACGAAGTATTTGGATGTTACCGTGCGAACCCAGGTCGCTTGGAATGGGTTCGAAGGAGACATGTAGAACTGCTCGATGGTTGTGTTGTGACGACCATGATTGACGACGAAGAGGTTCGACGCATTTCCACCATAAGAGGGCCATATCTCCAAGCCTAGCGGGTGGAAATCATGCCCGGCCGGGTATCCTTTGAACGATATATATTCCACTTTGTCTGACTTCTGGTCATATACCCAAAGAGCTCCGCGAGGAGTCGGGTCGCGCAGGGGCCCATCACTGTTCCAAGCCTTGCGGTTCGGATCGCAGGAAAGGATGAGGAGTCTGTCCTGCAACGAACCGTCCTTTTCCTTGAGATCCCAAAACGTTGCATCCTCACAGTACTTGAGCTGCGGTTCGTCCTTGATGATGCGACATTTGGATTCATGGTCACCGCCGCTGTAGTACGCTGGAGGGAGAGGTGCCTTGGTCAGGAAGATGTTCTTCGCCACAAGTCCGTTTCGCCACGCGAGAAGAGCCTATGGGAATTTCAGACGACCACTGTCTTCAGTTCTTTGAGACTTACCGCGAACACGGCAAAGAAAACGAGGTTTTCCTTCATGGTCGCAATGAACGCGCTCAGCGATGAGAACAGGGCTCAGCAGGCGCTCACTTTATTCGGCTTGCATGTTCCCGTTCGGTTCAGAATTCGGTTGTCGCAATATCATTTGTTTGTACTACCAGAGTACTCTCTGTCAAACTTCTATGCAAAAGCTTTGCTGCTGAGATTCTTCTATTGGCCATCAAACCTAGTGTGCCCGTCATTTCTGGTCCAACTTGTACTCCAGCGAGTCCACTGCCCTTGCGGAGGGAGACCTCCCCCAAGTTCGGAATGTCTCTTGCTGTTTTGGTTTTGAAATGATCAGCTGGCTCTCACGTTGCTCAGCGCTGCAGACTCTTTATTTAGGTTCGCAAGCCAGAAATGAGAAGGGCTCCCACTCCACGTCATACTCTATTGCTGTTGCGCGTTACCTATCTATCTGGATTATCAGATGTTCTGGGTCGCGAACTCGACGTAAATGGCTTCTCCCCGCTCCATGAACTGGTGCGGTAATTGCGACTCCCGTTTGTACGCCTCTATCTCGGTCGCCTTCGCATGCGCCTGCCAATGCAATCGTCAGGTATGAGCATTCTTTTCTAACAATTGATCATGGGGACTCACTTCACTCGATTCCCATCCCAGGATGCAGCATGCTAAACGATTGTCATCGTTTGAGAAAGCCCATCGCCCGCCGAAACACCCCGGTGCTGCTGAAGCGATGTCGACGATCCCTTCAATGTGGGATCTCACATCTTCGTGCTTAACTGACGGCTTGATAGTGATGAACGCCTGTGCCTTAGAGCTATCAGAGTGCACGCCTCTGCTATTGGCTAGAGCCCTGACTCACGAGTTCAGTGACCGGGGCTTTGATCGCCCGTTCAGGGAGCTCGAAGGGAAGGAAATGTGATGCTGGCTCGCTCGTGCCGATAGCAGCAAGTCTCTCTGGGAAATCCCCGTACTCAGCAGGCAACTGGAAATCTTTAGGGTCCAATCCTTCCGGGAAAACTGTGATCGATGTTCAATACATCATGCTTCGTTACTGATATGAATTGTTTTAACTTACATAGAAGCCAAAACAGCTCATTTGGTTTGTTGACGTTCAGGCCCCAAGCTTGCTGCGGAAGACCGCCTTGGTTAGCTCCAGCACGCAGCTCGGCGTGTAAAGAAGGCTCCGAAGTGAAGCGATCGTTGACTGTTGCTCGCAGGATTTCGGTGATGTGGGTTGAAACGTTGACATATCGAAGGGGTGGATATTCTGGATAACAATGCATGCACGCTGCGAACATTTTATACTGAAACTTTGGACCGTAGCGCAGCTTGTCCTACGTAACGTTGGATAATCAACACGGAGGAAATTCTGGTAGGACGCGGCCTCGGGTGGTGTAGGCATGCATCTCATATCGTGGAGAATTGACAGAGGCGGCATACATTGGGTCTATGGCGGCTTTGGCGTGAGTAGCTATGTGATTATCGGTGGAATTATAGAAGTAATATGGACGAAGATTATATGGAATGACCACATTACAAGTACGGTTCGTATCATAATGGGATGCGAGGGAGTAATTCGACAGCGTCCTTCAGGTTTATTTCTACTTCTTAAACTATCCGAAGGACGAAGGGAGTACGAAGCTTCTGGTGAGTAAGGATTTTACCAAGAGAAGACGGACTATCAGCTTGAATGGTGGACAGGTGCTAGGCATATGGTTCGTTGGCTTCAACTTTGGCGGATTCGCGAAAAAGGTTCATTTCCCGACCCAGGATGCTGGACAAGCTACATGTTATATTTGGTGAGTGGAACGGACGGCTTGGGTTTGTCTCGCTGCTGAATATACCAGTCAATCATGCAATGTATCATTACCTCGTGCGTGAACTCCGGCACAGAAAGCTTCGCACTGACGTCATGTTGGCCCTAAGATCTCAAACTACGCTAATCCTCTAGCCCTTGTGAATGGAACAGGGTAGGCCGACCATTCCCGAGTCGTTACCAATAGCTATATTAAAATTGTCCAGGTCTTTATATGTAGGCATTCCTACTCACTGGGTTTAACCACCGACTAATGTTTCGAAGACGTCCATTGCACTCAATGTATGTCTTCCAATGGTCAGAAACATCTCCACTGCAACCGCATCTTCGGACTCTTATCATATCATGGGGGCTGTACTGATTCAGAGAAGTCTAGGTATTAATAGCTTTTGTAGTCCAAAGGTACGGGAGTCTCATCATGTTCACCTTTCGCTAATGTCTCGACGATTGCTAGTTTCTTCACGAAGCATATATACGAGTGTACGTAACGATCAGTTGGTCTTTACGCAGACAATGCATGTCGATCGATGTCTTGCTAGTAAGCAGAGCCCGGGGGAAGATCTTGCAGAGAACCTTGACATTGGTCACGGTATGCCACACTACTTTATATAACATACTCGGCTGAAGTGAGCCTCCCCCCCCAAGGTGCTTGCTATCGTGGGACATTTTGGTAAGTTGCGGAGACCTGTAGCTTGACGTCCTCTAATCGGCACATCAGCATTAGGCATAGGTATGATTGAAACTTGGGAGACTGGCTGTTCACTGATTTTTCACCGTACAGACACCGTTGTAGAGCTGTATGTTCACTACTTGTGTCTTCTGTTGCGTCCGATTGCTGAAGCCGGTCCAGATTCGTCAAGAAGCAACTTTCCCGAATATCAGAACTCACGGTAAGTCAGCCCTGCAGAGTAATTGTTGCCATACTTACAGTTCTCCTCACGATAGCTAAACACAGCACTCCCCTTTGCTATTCTAGCAGTCCTGTCAGATATCCTCGTCGCGAGTGCCTTATGTGGGCTGCTGTGGCGCGAGAGATCAGAATTTGGAGAGTAAGTTAAACTCCCGATTACGATAAAAGGACTTCAGCCAAGGTCTTTTGATTCACAGCACGAATGCCTTGATCAACTCCCTTATAATCTGGGCCATCAACCGTTGCCTACTTACGTCGTGCGTACTTTTCCCAGCGGTTTTGGGACAATGACTAACTGGTCTGGGAAGTGTCCTAGCTGTCGTAGAAACAATAATGGTCTGTGCTTTCTAGCTGACAATTTTACATCTTAGAGATTAACGTCTAGCATAGTTCGCCTCGCGACCTAAGGATCTTTGGTTCCTCGCGATAGACTTTGTCATCGGAAAACGTACGTGGCACTCTTATGTGGATAGTGACCTGACGACGGACTCCCTTACAGTCTACGCCAACTCACTGCTTGCTACACTGAACAGCCGCAAGTCCCGTAAGGGCAGAGATGACTCAAGACTAAGTACCACCGATGTCACGACCAGCTTCCGGATGGCGCCCACCATCTCTACAGATGTTGAGGACTCAGTAGCGAGACCTGTGTTGCGGGTAGGTGCATCGTACCGCATATTCCAAGATCTCTCAATACATTCCCGTAAAGATAATTTCGCCAAGGCAGGGGATGTCCGAAGACGGAAGAACGAGTTTGGTAGATTTGGACTCAGTTCGTGTGGTCTCGTATGATAGCGGGTGTTATTTTTGCTGACAATGATTCCACAGGCTACTCCTCTCAAGTATCGAACACCTTCGCTCGAGGGTTCCGTGATACTTTGAAAGGGGTTTTATAGTCTCCCAAAGGCTGACCGTAATTGACTACCTTTTTAGGCAGGTGGAGGACGGGAGTCATATAGCATTGTATGTTGCGTTTTGTTACCCTGTAAGGGGTTTTAATGAAGTGGTTGTTTTGTGATATATTGGGTAACTGACTTGAGTGTATTTTTTCTATGTATAGTATGCTACAGCCGTGGTAATGCGAGGAGGTTGTGAACAGTGATGACATAGTCCCGGAGAACACTGGAACTACGTGTTACCAGTCTAGTCTCTGATGCATTGATGTGGTAAAGGAATTGCCACTGTGGCTTTGATCTTGAGTACTGAGTGCCTGCGGCACAGACGGAAATTGCCGGCACGTGGGGTTCCTTGTTAGTGGGCCTAACCCAGTCCTACCTTCGCATGCCCGAATACTCGACATTTCTTCGTCTCGGTTCATGGCTTCCCCGGGTGCACGCAGGCTCATTTTCGTAGCCTTGCTGGTTGCCAACTGTCTTGTCTTTTCCCAGAGTCGGTATGGCCAGACGTTTGAAGCACAGTCAGGTGTCCTTAACCAGTCGTTCGTAAAGAGGGAGGTTTCCGCAAGGTCGTCGGACCTCGCTCGGACGTTTGACGGACACAACAAGCAAGTACGCAAAATGTTACAGTCGAATACATTTTTTGTTCCTTTCTGATTTTCATCTTGTAGTGCTTCCCTAAAGAGATACCTCTGGGGCAGCAGTGCTCACATGTTCTGACGAAGTGCCCAGAATCCGACTCTTTCTTGTCGATGCAATACCTGCACTCATATTTCTGCGCATCATCTCCCTCACGGCCCTTTGTGTTTGCTGGCTTGCTCATATGGCTTGTGTTCTTATTCTCTACCCTCGGGATCAGCGCATCCGACTTCTTCTGCCCGAATCTGGCCACGATAGCGCAACTCCTTGGTCTTGATGAGAATGTAGCTGGTGTTACGTTCTTGGCATTTGGAAATGGCAGCCCAGATGTCTTCTCCACATACTCGGCGATGCGCTCAGACTCTGGTAGTCTTGCAATCGGTGAGCTCCTGGGTGCGGCGTCGTTCATCATCTCTTGCGTGGTAGGATCCATGTGCATCATCAAGCCGTTCCAAGTTGAACGATATCCATTCCTGCGAGATGTCGGATTTTTTACTGTGGCGGTCACTGTCCTGATTGTCATACTGCACGATGGCCAGCTCCATGCTTGGGAAGCGGGAAGTCTCGTGGGTCTGTATATCCTCTATGTGGCGCTAGTGATGATCGGGACGTGGTGGGAGGGACGGCGTCAAGAAAGACGCGTAAGAGAATCTGTGATACGCTCAGAATACAGACACGATGAAGTCCCCGAGATGCCCTACTACGACGAAGTGCCCTACCGCGATGATCGTGAGTTTTGAATCAAACTATTTCGCTCTCGCGCTAACCATGCAAAGCCACCGCGTCACCTGCGAGTGGGCAAAACTCGCTTACTGTTCCTGCAATTACACGGCCGCGAGCAATTTCCCAACCAGGTCCTCCCCGACTCGGTTTACACACAGATCTGTCGCGGCGATCTCAGTCGAGGTCCGCGTCTCCTTCACCGAGATTGAGTCAGATGCCATCCTTTTCGCTCATTGGAGCTCTAGAGTTTCGGCAGGTGGTCTCTTCGCTTCAACACCAGGCAGCCAGCCCATCGCTTAACATATTCGAGAGTCCAGTCACACCGTATCCTGGGGGCCGTTACTATAGTCAACCTAGGTCGCGGCCGCGGACACCCCTGCGCACTCCACTCTTGTTAGATCCTGAACGTGAAAACAATCCCTGGGATGATTCTACCCTTGCTCTGCCCTTGAACGAACGAACTCTCGAATTGAACGGACGCGGGATGTATTCAGACACGTCTCTCCCTCTTCCTGACGGTGCTCACAGCCCAGTGCCGAGAATATTGCACACACCTGCATCGCCTACGTCAGAGGCAGATACCGAGTCTCAACACCGTGTACCCCTTACTCGCCGCGAATCCATACTGCATGTTTTGGAACGGGCGTACCACATCCTCTTCCCGACACTGCAGCACTTCAGATCCAAGACGTTCGCAGGCAAAGTAGCAGCGTTGTTCGCTGCGCCGGCTGTCATGGCTTTGACAGTGACATTGCCGGTGACCGTCACGCCGTATGAGCATGGCGGGCACACAAGAGAAAAGTCTATTGGCGCAGACTCGAGGCTACTAGATTTCGAGGAGGAAGGCGTCGAGCGGACACTCATTGCTGAAGAGGAAGTCCAGGAGGAATTACACGAGCTCAAGTTCAACAAGTGGCTCATGGCGGCTCAATGTGTCTTTGCGCCGCTGTTTTGTGTCGGTGTGCTCTTCAGTAGGTATACCTGTTCTTGGCGCGTACCTTCATGGAGGGACTGAACTCATGGCTGCAGATGGCGCGGAGCAGCAAGTGTGGTTATCGCTCGCGGCGGGCGTTGCAGGACTGGCCTGTGCCACGATGGTGGCCGTGTTCTCGGACAGAGGTGAACATCCTACCGCTCGCTTGGCTCGCTGCACGATGGGCTTCTTCGTGGCGGTGGTTTGGATCATGGCCATTGCTGACGAAGTGGTGAACGTTCTTCGGGTATGTCAAGTGTTATTCGCTTACTCTGCGAAGATCTTGCTTACAGTGTTTCAGACATTCGGTCTTATCTTCGGCCTGTCCGATGCTATCATCGGGCTAACTATCTTTGCTGTCGGCAACTCTCTGGCTGATTTGGTAGCGAATATGAGTGTCGCTGTATGTCGTCTATTTCATTGGAAGGACGTGTGCTTATGTGTTTGATGGCAAGGTTTTTGCACCAATAATGGGCTTCTCAGCATGCTTCGGTGGACCCATGCTCAATATGCTCCTGGGCGTCGGAATTTCGGGGTCGTACATAATTCACCAAAGAGAGCAGCCTTACAACTTGCACTTTTCTACGACATTGCTAGTGAGCTCGGCTGGGCTACTGGCTATGCTGGTGTTGACGCTGCTTTTCGTGCCCTGGAATGGGTTTTATCTCACGCGAAGATGGGGTGTGTTCCTGATACTGTTCTATACCACGATCATGATTACCAACATCATTGTGGAGACACACACATAGACTATGTTTTTGCGTTGGACACTGGTTTGCATATCTATTGTACTGTGCTAAATGTAATGCGGAAATTTTGCTCGGCAGATCGCAAAAATGCGAGTCGAAAGGACTGGGGTCGTGCCCAATCCCCTTTCTTTATTTATAGTGTTGCTCGAAGTGTATGTTGATACCACGGTGAGCCTCGGGAGCACAGGGATAATAAACGATCCCACCGAAGTGAATTACGATGTGCACTCAAATCCGGAGTGGGTGACTATGTATTTGCACCGGTATCTGCAGTGCAGTCAAGCTCTAACAGTGAGAAAAAGGGAAGAGGAAGTCGAGCTAAATAGTAAAATACTACATGAATCCTTCGGGCCGGGATCGAACCAGCGACATCAAGATCGACCTGTTATCCATTACAGTCTTGCGCTCTTCCAACTGAGCTACCGAAGGTTACTATAAGTTCAGTAGTTAGTATATAAGTGGTACGGGCGTTACCGGGTCCTTCACACACCCAATTATGTCCTTGAGCCCACTTACTCAAATCCCACTGTTTTCAGTCATCAGTATTCCAAAATGTTTATATACTATAGAAATTTAAATAATGTCAAAAATATAGTACATCAGCGGAGTAGAGCTTGTGCTACAGTAAAATTTGCTATGTGTAAAGGAGTGGGCCGTGTCTCGGGGTCCCGGAGCTCAAATTTGGTATCTCAACTCAGAGCATAAGTTATTACCTATCGAGTGCAAAGTATGCTGGAAGATGGTTTCCAGACCCTATACTATAGTGCTGAAAAGCCGCAAACAGAACTGTGTAAGGGACCGGGTGATGCCTGTAGGTTTCATCTCATCAAACACTCAGCGTAGGCAAACCAGTTTTACGATATGACGATCCGTTTGCACTAAAAATGGAAATGAACATAAATATACCAAAATATGCACATACACTCGAAACTGTGCATAGTTCCACACTCGCGCGCATATATTGATACTTTGGTGCTGTCTAACTGCACATATACTCACGACTGAAGTTGCTGCCGTACTTGTCAGGCTGTCGTTGTGTATCCCTCTCCTTGACCTTCTTGTTGACTGCAGGCCTGTACTATTTCCCTTGCTTGAAGCTAATTCACAGCCTGCTGATGGCAAGTGCAAGGGAAGGATTTGACGCGAGCACCGTGTCCGCCCAACTGTTAGCTGCATCCTATCAATCAACCGACACACGAGGGTCCGCATTATCGTGAAGAATGGCAAGGCTGAGTGCATGGCACATGTGGGGCGTGCAGAGGGTATCAACAGAGCGGGAGTCACGACGTGCTGCAGGTGCGTAGCTCAATCTCATAACTAGTTCATGTTGTGTCGCCGGCCAGCGCCGGCGTCAGCACCGACGAATCGGCCAATCGGCCACGGCACAGCGTTAACGTTCACGCCTGAAAGTGGCGCAGCGCTCAGTATGCCGTCCATTTTGATTTACTTAGCCCCTGTAAGTGTTTCAGTTCTTATGTAGAACTCGCATGAGTGTTCGCGCTTGGCAAGTCGTGCGACGTTGGACGCGGGGTGGGCATACTTGTGTTGCAGAGGCCCCTGTGGTCATCCCGGTCATCCGTCCTTCTCGTACGGCTGACCAGCTTACTCAGTCTGGCTGCGGGACGATGCACAATGAGTGGCTGATCTATAATGTAAAACTTGCTTCGTCTAGTCCTCATATTATTGTACATGGCTGACTGTGCTTTTCCAGGACTCCTCAATTGTCGAACTCGGTCCCGACTGCAATTGTACACGCTAGCTGGTGACCTCTTTTCTATATGCTGAAACCTGTACCACCTCAAAATCAGAACAAATCATGCTGTCTCATCCACCTTCTCATCCACCTTCACCTCCGCCATGAGCACAGTACTGAGCGTCCTCTCCGCCTCGGGCAACACCTGCAAGTCACCCGATCGCGGGTTCCTCAAGCAGCACACCACACGAATAGCGGCACCGCGAGACGTGCACCCGTGATTGGCTGTTGCGTCTTGTCGTACGCGCGGACGATGGCAATGCGCTCGGGCATGCCCACTGGGTAGGAGAGGATGGATGTGAGCGGGGCGACGAACAGCGGCACTGCAATACACGCCCGTGATCGTGAGGTGCCACTGCATCTCGTATGATCCTCTGCCAAACCGCGGTGGGGCTAAGTCATCGGGTAACCTCGCACAAACCCTTGGCTGCAAAAGTAATAGATAGTCATATGGTCGTGAAGTAATAAAATGATGTAGCGTCCTTGACATACTGTTGTTGGGTAGTGATAGGCCTGAAATCACGAAGGTAGGTCATGCATAAAGAGTCGGTCATTAAAATCTGTGGACAGTACGAACTATTTGTGCTGCATATTCATGCCTCGGGAGCAACACCATAGTACGCTACTGTAATAATATGCTCAGTGGATTAAAAGTGCGAAGGAACCGCCATAATACGAAGATTTCAAAATATATGTATCTCCCTAAATAGAATCATTTCCAGTATCACACTCTGGCCTGCGTTTTGTACTTAGAAGGGTACCAAATGACGCCCAGTCAAAATCGACAAAACCTCAAACGATTTGTAGGGGTTAAATAGATTGTCCCGTACGAGATGATGCACATTCAATCAAATGCAAGACTGGCAATCCATTATTATCGTTTGCAAGTATGACAGAAAAATTAGCCACGACAGAAAAATCCATGGAAAGGTAGAAGTAGAGGAACGAATAGGACATGGTTAGTTGAACCAGTAGAATGAATTAAAGAAAACGGGCGTCAAAAAGTCGTCACTATCGTTATATGCCAAGTGAAAAATTGCATCCCACCCAAAAGTACGAAAAGATCACATAATAATGCACCATCTCCCTTTCCTCTTCTTCTCTTCTTCGATTTTTTCTGCATCTTCCGCAGCGGAGACAGTGGGACGTGTAGTAAACTCTCCCTGCGCGCTATCCAATGACGCCCGACCTTCCTGAGGAGAAGTAGGCGCGGATGAGAACCATCCACCAGGGAAGAATCGAGACGACGTGGTCGACTCATGCCTGGCACGGCTCGTAGAATCTGTACCGGGTTCAAGGAAGGTCGATGATGTGCCATCAGCCACCTTGTCCTCGTCAATAGGGCCCAGAGTGGCGCCAAAAGCCCTGCAAATTATAAGTTCAGTTGCATCACACCAAAAATATCCACAAGATACTTACTTGTCTTCAGCGCTAGGGAATGGCTCTTCAGGAGCTTTCACAAGCACCGCACCAACACCAGTAGATTTCTGTAGGGAATCCAGAGCTTCGGTCGTGAATGTGTCGCCTGCCACATCAGTTTCTGAACTGGTAATGGAGGCTCCAGTAGCTACGGGACCGCTGTGTATTTCCGCTGACTTTTCCGCGACTGTGTCTGATGGTGGAACTTCTTCAGTAATGATAGTCGGGATAGCACTCTGCTCCGCAGCAGGTTCGTCCTGTTGACTGGCCTCCGAAAGAACACGCTCAGGAAGCTGTTCCAATTGGGACAGCTCGCCTTCCTCTGCGGGGGTCAAGCCAGAGCCCTGTCTCGTGACACTATATGAAGGTGTCCAGGGTGACTTGGGCCTTTCAGGCGTGTCCGAGTCTTGAGCAACGGGTAAAGTGTCGGCTGACTCGGCTTGTATAACTGGTTCATCCTGTAGGTGGAGACCACCTCAACATCAAGCATTTCATCAATTATCGAACTACTCACGACAATAGGTTCAACTGAGGCACGCAAGTCAGGGCTTCTAGTGACAGAGTAGGAAGCCGTCCAAGGTGACTTTGGCCTCTCAGGAACCGAGCTATCCACGACTGGCAGGACAACAGTCGGAGGCTGCGTCACAGGCTCCTAATCCAAGCGCGTCAGTTTCCGATAGTAAAGGTAAGGACAGCGAGACTGACGTCTGTGGGCAAGGTCTCTGCGGTGAGCTCAGGAGTTCTAGTCACAGAGTAGGACGGAGTCCAAAGAGATTTGGGCCCCTCTGACGCCGAAGTGTCGACTGCCAGAGGAGGAATCTGACCAACACTGTCTAACGCTATCCACGAAACCAATGAAGGGGAGCTCACTTCAGGCTGTACCATCGGTTCTTCTTCAGGGCTTTCTTCCTTGTCCTCGGAGACAAGATCCTCCTCGATCAAGGTTACATCGGCTACGGGTACAGCTTCGTTCTCGCTAGGAACTTTAGCATCTGCGGCGTTGTGAGATACATCATCTCCTTGGACCTCGCTCGAAGGCGGAGGCTCTTCCCCGGCAGGCACGCCATCATCCATCTGAGCATCAAAGCTAGCGATGGCCTCAGGCACTTCAGACGAGGGTTCTTTCGTGACGGCTGTCGGAGGAAGTTGCTCAAGCTGCTCAATCTCTTGCTCCTGGGCTGCAATCTCCGACTCTTGCAAACCGGATCCTACTGTCGTCACAGAGTATGATGGTGTCCAGGGAGACTTCGGCCTTTCTTCTTGTACATCATCTGGAACAGGTGACAAGGCACGGGTATCTGCCTGAAATTCGAGAGGTTAATCTTATTTAAGGGAACGAGATCATAGAGCTTACCTCCTGACTTTCAGCACTAGGTTCATCAGTAGGTTCACCCTGCACTGCCAGCCTTTCCTCCTCAGCAGCAAGGTCGCCTTGAGGTTCAGTGATAGTAATTTGTGGTTCAGACTGAGCTTGGTCCTCCGTCACCTCAATTTCTGCAGGAGGCGGCAACTGAGATAACTCTGCTAATTCTTCGTCATTATCGGCAACGCCCGTGCCCGCACCACCTTGGATAGTGACACTGTATGAAGGGGTCCAAGGAGACTTAGGGCGCTCCTCGTCAAGCTCCTGCGGAGTCATGGAACCAGTCTCAGGTACTACAGAAGCAACTGCCGTTGATTTCATGTCCTCTTCGGACGCAGCAGCATCAATCTGGATAACTGGGGTCTCTGTCGATGCTGACTCTGCTGCTTCCGACTCGGAGGTAGCCGTCTCCGATTCCGTAGAAGGTTCAACTTCACCGACGGTTTCAACATCAGTAACAGATTCCACATTAGTAGGTTCAACTTTAGGTTCGAGATTAATGTTAACGGTAGACTCAGCCTCGACGGTAAGTTCACCGGCTGCAGGTTCTTCAGGTTCTACCGGGACGGCTTCGGGAGTAGACACTTCGTCGGCAATGGCTATTGCTGACTCCCCAATCGCAGTCTCGAATTCAGCAATAGCAACATCCACGGGAACCTCTGTTTCAGCCGCCGGAGCCTCCGCATCAGCGCCAGGAGTCTTATCATCCTCTGCAGGGCACTGAGCGTCGGCATCGGTGGATATGATTTCAACTTCGTCAACAGGCTTTTCTTCTTCCGAGAAAGTAGTCTGAATAGTTGAACTCTCATCCATAAGGCGGACCACAACAGACTCTGCTACGACTGAAGCATGGCTCTCTTCCTCAGCAACAGGCTCGGCTTCCGGTTGATAAGTAGCCTCAGTCTCAAAGGTAGTCTCAGCTGAAGTCTCGTCGAGGACGGGGACGACGGGTTCTTCCTTCAAAGTAGAAGGAACTTCGACTTCTTCTAGGCTTGCCTGCTGAGCTTCGTCCACGGTCGCTGTCTCTGGCTCAGGAGCTGCTTCCTGTACTATAGTTTCTTCGGTTGCCGCTTCTGCGGGCTCAGGCGCAGCTTCCTCTGCCACGGATTCCTCCTCAGTTGCACGTTCCATAGCCACTGCTTCCTCGACAATAGGCTCTATCGTCCCCTGTTCTTCCGACACGGGCTCCTCCGCTGCCGCATCTTCGATTGTGGGCTCCTCAGGTGCAGGTGCTTCCACCACTGATTCTTCGGCTGCCGGTTCCTCCGTCACCGGCTGTTCCTGTGCTGGCTCCTCAACGACAGTTTCCTCCGCTATCGTCACTTCAGTCTGTGGTTCTCCAACGGCTGGAGCATCTACTACTACTTCCTCGGCTGCAGATCCCTCCGTAGCAGTTTCTTCTGCGACTGGTTCGGACGGTGCGGTCTCCTCAGTCGTAGATGGAACCTCCTCAGTTGCATGCTCCTCGGTTGCTAGTTCTCCAGAAATTGCTTCCTCCGCTGCAGGTTCCTCATGAGCAGACTCAGCTGCCACTTCCTCCACGAGGACTTCCTCGGTCTGCACAGGCACGCCTTCCTCAGTAACGAGAACTGCCTCAGGTATCTCTTCAGCAACCAGTGGCTCGGTTACCTCGACTGGCTTCGATGCGGGTGCAGCCTCCTCATTGGCAGCAGACTCTTCCGGCGCTTCCACAGGTGCAGACTCGGGAACAGCCTCTTCATTTGCAGGCTCGTCGGGTACAGGAAGGCCCTCTTTGGTTACAGCGGCGGGCTCGAGTGCGAGCTCCACTGGCGCTGGCACATCTTCCTCTTGAACATCTACTTCCTCGAGTACGGACTCAGGCGCCTCCTCAGCTGGCTCAGGAGCAGCCTCTTCGGTTACAGGCAGCTCAACAACGGTCTCCTCAAGGACAGACGCCTCCTCGACTGCTGCTGCTTCGGCTTCATCACTTGCAGGCGGTTCGACAACGGCCTCCTCAGGAACTGGCACTCCCTCCTCGGTGACAGGTGCAGGCTCGGGCGCCTCCTCAATTGGCACATAGGTAGCTTCTTCAACCGGCTCAGGTGCAACTTCCTGCCTAGCAGTGTTTTCAGCAAGAGGCTCTTCAGGTAGAGCAACGCCCTCTTCAGAGACAGGAGCGGGCTCAAGTACCTCCTCAGCTGGCGCGGATACAGCTTCTTCAGCAGGCTCAGACACATCTTCTTCAACAGCCTCCAACTCAGCTTCCTCGATTGGGACAAGCACAGCTTCCTCGCTGGCAGGTTCCTTGGAACTAGCCTCCTCCGCCAAAGGTGCGGACTCGGGTATAGCTGTCTGAATAGCTGAGCTCTCGTCCATCAGAGGGATCACATCCGACTCCGCGACTAGAGCGAGGCCTTCCTCAGCAATAGGCTCAGCTTCCGTCTCAGGAGCTGGAGCAGCCTCAATCTCAATCACAGTTTCAGTCGAAGTCTCGTCCGGAATCGGGACGACAGACTCCTCGTCCAAAGGAAGAACATCTTCGACTTTTTCTTTAGAAGCAGCCTCCTCGACCGGCTCAGGAGTAGCTTCCTCTCTTTCTGACTCCTCGGGGACTGGGACGCCCGCCTCGGTAACAGGGTCAGGTTCCGGGGCCTCTTCGATAGGCGCATCTTCGGCCGGTTCCGGTTCAGTAGCAGCTGCTGTTTCTAGGGCTGCATCCTCCTTGGTGCCTTCCTCTTCGGCGAGGGAATAAACAGCCTCTTCTACAATCGGCGCCTGCTCATCAGCAGTGGAAGGCTCTTCGAATGCTTCGTCCACTGCAGGAGCCGCCTCTTCTGCAGCTGGCGTCTCTTCAACAGGGGAGGTCTCTTCTGCAACTGGTACCTTCTCCGAAGCAGTCGCCTCCTCTTCGAGAGAAGTAGGGGCACCCTCTTCCGTGACTGGAGTAGCTTCTGGTGCCTCCGTCAGCACAGGCTCGGTGGTTTCTTCCACTGCTGGCACGTCGGCAGACGCAACCTCAACTGGGGCTTCCGTCACGTCCTCGGACGGGACTGTGGCGTTCTCGGGGTCTGCAGGCACTTCCTCGTCACCTTGAGGCTGCTCAGATTCAGCCAGCACCTCTGCGCTATGCTCAACGACGGCGTCTTCGGCATACGCGTCAATGTGAGTTGATTCCTGTAGAATCACAGTAGTTAGCAGATAGACATGTAAACGAAGCAATAATCAGACATACCGTAGTAGTCTCCTCCGGCACGGGAGTCTCATCGACAGCACCATGATGCGCGTCGCCATTCACACTTTCAAGTACAGCAGATGCCTCGTCCATTTCAGCTGGAATCTCCCCCACCGCATCACCATTAACAGGTTTCGTGAAGTTGATCTGCTCGAGCTCATTTGTCTCGTCCGTCTTCCAACGCGGCCAGATCAGACACCAAGAAATAGATAATACACAAAACCACTCACCGAGGCGCTCAGCGGAGCGCCATGACCGTTCAATCCATTGACGTGCTCTCCACCATTAATCTCCTCAACACGCGACTCATCCGCGTGCTTTGCCGACACATCGACCAACAACACGTCACTCTTCACCGCTTCCTTCTCTGCAGCAAACACGCCGTTCGCGTGCTTGCCATCGACTTCTGCCCCATCAATAAGCTCTCCTTCGAGTATCGCAGTCGCATTGGCTCCTTCCGCCACGGACATATCACAAGACCCAAATAATTAAAGACACGCCTAATCTGTGAAATGATGTAAGAATGTGAGAATCCCCGAATACTGGGCACGCTGAACCGAAGAAACGTACAAAGATAGAATAGGATTGTCCACAGCAATGAGCAGGCTGAACTCGACGACAACAGCAGCAGTAACGAACGCTCGAGTGGAACGCTCGTGGAAAGCCGCTATCAATTCTGTTCCTTTTCGCCACTGAGCCCGAACGGACGCGCCATCTCACGTGACCACAGGGCACAAGCAACAAACCGAAGGCCTGACTCTCGACAGTATAATTGACAAATCCCAACATCCCTACGTTACAGTATAGACAGACTGGATTAACTCTGTCTACGCTACATGGGACCAGGGTACAAGAAAAAAAGAAAGAGTACTAAAACGAACATAGGCGGTCACCAGGAACAGTCCATCAGAAAAGACAGGATTAAAGAGTGGCAGTCGATCGTCCGACATCGTGAAGTCATACGAACAGGGTGACTAGTCGTTACGTTCTCTCAGAGCGCCGCTCAGAAAAGAGCAGCACCGACAAGACCCATAACACCCGCAACACCGAAGGCGCCAACGGAGGATCCCCGGGAAGCACCGCTGCTATGGGTCGCAGAGGCAGCCGAGGACGTCCCGGAGGTGGTACCAGAACTGTGCGAAGCCGAAGAGCTCGAGCTCGGGGACGTGGCAGAAGGCGACGAGCCGCTGGCAGCGCTTGTGGAGCTACTATACCGTCAAGAACGCTGATTAAATCACTCGCTGGAGTTCACTCACCTGCCACTGCTAGCAGCGGTAGAAGACCCGCTAGCAGCCACGCTGGAGCTGCCGTTCAAGCAGCTACGAAAAAAAGTCAGCCTAAGAAAAGATCTGCTATTTTGGGATGTACCTGGTACTGCCGGATTGGACAGTGACGATGTCCGAGAAAGCTTGGGTACCCGTACTGTCCTTGAGGACGACAGTGCTATTACCGTGGCATGAGAGAGCAGTACACGATAGGACAGCGAAGCAACTTACAACTGGGTGTTGGCCTGCAGATTCACTGCGGACCAAGTGTAGCTGGTGCCCTGCTGCGTGGGGAATTGCTCAATCTAAACTCGTGTCAGCAGCACTTTCCCAAAAAGATAAGTGGTTGGGACTAACGGCGGCGGCGGAGGGTTGACCGCCAGGTACGAGGGACAAAAAGTACGGAGCAGTGCCGTCGGTCCAGGTGAACTGGATGGGTTCTACAGACGCATCGTCATTTCACTACGCTCAAACATCGCGCAAGCGCGCTTACCGCACTCAACAACGCCGGTACTGCATGACAGTCAGATAGATTTGTGACAGACACGTCTGAATCACTCACGGTGTGTTGACAGTCAGTCCCAAGACAGCGGGGACGAGCGCAACAAGAGCAGCAGCGGTAGCGAAGAACTTCATGATGATCAGAGAGCGGACTGGTTGTCTTAGAGTCGATATAGAGTTGCTTTTGACCTTCAGAGAAAGTGAATGAGCTCAAAGGGAGCGTCAAGAGACAATACGGCGGTCGTTGTGAAGGAAAGAGATGGCGCGAAGACAGTCCGCGCAAAGTATTCCGCGGGGTTTAAATCGGAGTCTGCTTGTGGGGACTGTGTCTGCTTCGATACAACGTCATCGGCGAGGTCCCGGTATATGGCCGCGGCAACAAGCAGCATGGGATCGTTGGAACTCATACCCAGACGACAGTACTATAGTGGCATATGCGATGCGAGAAATCCATCCTTACACTGTGTGAATATTTCCCTGGGACAACAACAAATTTGGGACCTAGCGAGGGAGTTGTGGTAACAGTACTTGGTTCCAGCCGTCCCTCGGGCTGAGTCCATTCAGCTCAACGGAAATTCGTAACCGTTGGATGAGGGTGATTAACAAAAGGCTCAATTTGGATTGTCAAATGACAAATCGTAACAAGTTCCACTCTCAAGCTCTCTCACCCAAGATGGTCAAGGCCAGGTGTTCTAAAGAATAAAGACGCCCTCTTCGGTGTGACAGGCGGGGTTTGGGTGGGCATTGGACCGACACTAGTCATGCAAGGGGTATGTTAAGGTAAGTGAGCTCATGGGAGCAGCATGACATGGTTACTCGGTCGGTATATGGTCTCATCTGTTGATTTCGAGTCCCACCCTTCGTGCGTAAAAGCCTTTCCTCGCGGTGATACATTACCCGGGGCACTACTCCAGCGTGTCGGCCACACTGACTACGTCGGATGTCAACGGCCGGTGGTACGCTCTACCGTACCACCAACGCTCCACCAAACAAAAAAAAACGGAAAACAAGTAGCATTTTATAGTACTACCAAGCTACAACAACATGATGGTCCCTATGTACTTCAGTATACACTTGTCCAAGTCGCGTCACAAACCTATCCAACTGCTGCGCCCGCCTGGATTATGCAGACTTGTCTGGCCAATCTTGACGAGTCCGATATCCGTCTTCGCCCAGTCTTCGCTTGACCGCGGGGGTGTTTCCATGCTCCTGTCAGCGGGAAACGGCAAATCAATAGCGTCGACGACGGGGCTCGGCGGTGCGACAGGCGTTGCAGCGGGAGCCAGCCACGATCCGTGCCTGTTCACCACCGGGCCCTCCCTTACTTTCTCTTTCTCCTGCGGCAGAGGAGCATTCCACACGGGCAGGAACGACTCCGCATACCACTCGTACCAGACGCGCTGCCTGCTCGTCAACCGCCAGATCGTCACCTGCAGCTCTGAGTTGCTCGGCAGATACAGGGGTTCCTTTGATGATCAAGAGTCAATGATGGCCAGGTATTAAAAGTGGAGTATGCGTACCTTGAAAGGAAAGAATATTGGGAACCAGCTCAACATATCTTTTGATATCTGATCTTTCCTGTCGGGGTGGATACTGAGGCCGACGTTTCCGTACAGGATCGCCTCGAAATATCCCGCCAGCCCGTGAAGAACACCCGCATGCGGTATATGGAATGTCAACTTCGCCGAACGGGTATTGTGACTATTTGTGAGCGGGAGGCCTTTTTTATCCAGAATTTTTTAGCTCTGGTGAATGACGTACAGAATGAATAGTCACCTCGAGAATCGAGAGCGGCGTCTCTACGAGGATGCTCAAATTCCCAGCATTCCTGAACCTGAGGTCCACAACGCCCGGCAAGTCCTCCGCCGCTACCGCTAAGGACATTCACAGCCTGGAACATTACTACATACGGCGTCTCTGAGGTTTTCACGTCTCTTCCAGCCTGTGTCTCTTGATACAATTTGGAAGAAGACAACGGCGCGATATGCGCCGTGTAGGAAGACGGTATTGAGATTCCACTCGCTGACAATGCGTGATTAGACTCTCGCAACACAGGAGCAATCGACACTGCGTACGTTGTAAAAACCTCATGGCTCCATCGAGACATTCGGGACTCAACTCGTTATCTCCGAACGAGCCCAATAGTTCGCTCACGAGAATATCAACCTTCTCTGGCAACTCTATTACACGCATGTCTCCAAATCTCAGATCGACTCTGGATCCCCACTCTCGCTCTAGGCGGTCTTGCAGGCTAATGAACGTTCAAGGAATCTTCCCAAGTGCAACAGTTTTCATACACTCACGTCACGTATGCATTCGGGTTCTTTTCCAGAGCGTAGACAAATGCCTTTCGGCGGGAGCGCTCAATGGCTTTCAGAGACCGAGCAACCAGTGGACCTCTTCCGGCACCTGCAACACAGATAACTCTGTCGACATTGAGATCATTCCCATCCTAAATGCCGGGTACCTCACATCCTGTCGCTTTCCGGCCAGTCCGTTAAGGCTTGATATATAGCCTGTGTTATTCAACTTCAGCAACGAGATGTCTCTTCAATGATAGTCTTAGCTTGCCTCCTCGTAGTTGCGATATTTGACGGGATCCTGTTCAAAAGTATGGTACGTCGCACTTGGAAGGTTATCCATCAAGGGCTGTCGAAATGCCTTAGAGTATCTAAATTGTCAACGCCCGAAAAATGCGCACCTGTAAAGGCGCTTGCAGATAATCCGTATACCCTTGCGCAAAGTTCTCTACGGTTCCAGGCCTTAGCATCGCTTGTATCGCTGGACTAGTGTTCTCCAAGTGTCGTACGTATTGCAAGTACGCTGTTTCGCCTCCGCGACTGTGCAAACCCGTGTTTGCTCCTCCAAGGATTACTGTGGGATGATACTGCGACTGCTCAGGTATACCTGGCATTTCAGATAATGTAATATGCATACTTTTGCAATGTCACGAATGAATGTTTGGGTGCCTTTAGGCAGCACCGGGTATCCTCGAGCATTTGCAATAAATGTCGACGCAGGGAGAAATATAGAATGCATGGGCTCGGCTGCCCATCGCTTCAGAACCCCGGCGGACGACGGCAAAGGAGGCGTTAAATCCAAGGCTAGGATGAAAAACATCAACATTTATGCCTGGACTCAGGAAGTGTACGTACTAAGACTGAGCCGTTGATCATAGTGGCATACTGAGCGTATAACATCCCACATTTCCCAAGTCGCGTTTAATTCTCCTTCCGAGATTTTTGTGTTGTTAGTACTTTTATCGGACGCTGCTAGTTCAACCTCATCTGTTGTGATCCGTATATGGGACGATTGAGGCGTGGATGAGTCTGAGGTGGCAAATGGGTCTGGATTTGACTCCCAGGAAGATATCACCGGCGGCTTGAAGATCGAAGGATCGTATATCGGTAGTCGAACGGACAGTTGCATATATGGTATACTGTTCAGGGACGCGTTCACTGCACGGGCATAGGACGCGACGTGAGCGCGATTTCGCGGAGGAGGGAGTACGACAGTCTGGATGTTCAGATATGACGCATATGCAAGTTCTTGCTGCAAGGCCTGTGCAAGTCGTTAAGTGATACTGACGCCTTCATGGTGAGCAGCTAAACAGTGCGGTACAAGTGAACGGAGGAGCAAGGAGTTTACTAACGATTTCAGAGTCATGCCGGATCCAGTCATCGTTTGCATCTAACTCGAGCCAGTCGGACACCAAGCCTACTACACTGTCAACCTCCTCTAGCAGAGAGCTGCACGGTTATTTCAGACACTCATCCACAGGGACGCGAACTTACCCAAGCGAGTAACAGTCACTTCGTCTCGAAGAAAGCTTGGGCTCGATCTCCAAGCCTCAGCACGCAGCTCAGCGGCCACATTTTTCTCTCTATCGGTATCCGATGGAGACAGTATGCACATACTCCGCCATCGTGCCTTCCAAGCTTCCGTTGTCAGCGGGATGTAGGTCAAGCCGTATCCCTTTGTCTCCGCGTCGGCGACGATCTTGAGCACTGGGGTTTCATACGCCTTGTCAAGCCTTCCTTGGACGTTATGAAATTCCTCGAGTGTTGCAAATTTAGCTAAGACGATGGAGGATGACATACCGGAAGAGACGAAGAGGCCAACAAGCGCCAGGCAGCGCGTCAACTAAAGCATGATCGCAAATTGATCGTGATGGGATCCGGATATTCGCTTGCCGGTAACTGGGCCGTCAGAACACTGTCGGAGGACAGCAAGGCATTCATGATCATGTTCCAAACTTGTATGTATTACAGCGGAGCAATTCGACGGCGTATTACAACTACGGAAACAGAGACAGCGGTCAACTCGTATCATCCGTCGTGCGCGGTCGTTTGATCCCGTTCAGAGGCTCGTCGGCGACACCCCTCTGTTCGTCTCCCAGTTCAGCATTCTGGCCCAGTCCATAGCCTGTCGCCATCCCCTCGAGGACAGTCTGACCAACTACTCTTCTGAGCTCTTCCTCGGGGTCGCGACCCTCGGCCTCGGCGCGCTGCATAATTTCGTGCGCAGACACCAGCAGCGAGGACGTCAGATTCTCCGACGCCAAGTTCTGGGCGTGCTGGGACGGCTGTTGCGAGGACGATGCACTCGCATCAGGACATTCCGTGGTCGTGGTCAACGATTGCAGGTACGCTGAAACTTCGGGGAAGTCTTCCGCGAGGTAGTCTATTGGCTTCAATCGAGAGGTTAAGCTTTGAGGAAAAATGGCGGAGACAGATGCATACTGATACACCTTCACTATTCGTCCTCACTACTATGGCACCGTGTTCAACGAGGAAACGTGCAGTCTCCATGTTCTCGACTGTGTACAGAGGGGTATCACCATCGTCGTCGACAACATTCACATCACCGCCTTGAGCAGATTGATGAGTGTGGAACCTGTGAGACCGCAGTATGAATCGATTCCCGTCACACCTCGTGATAATAGATATGTGAGTATATCAATGTTCCCGTATGACGCAGCCGCATGCCTGCAACACATGACAAACTCTATGAGCGAAGAGAAGGGTAGCAATGATGAGAAACTTACATGGGCGTGTATGAATTGGGGTCCGCGACATTAGGCGACAGAGCTGCAGCATACTGTCATAACTGATATTGCCCAGTTTTAAAGTTCAAACACAGCACGGACGTACATTCGCCCTCGATTAGTTCCTACACCAACTCGTTAACACACCCGAAGTTCCAATCGGACAGAAAAGCTTCTCACTCGCACTCTTTCCAGATCTCCATCTCCAGCGGCCACCCAAATATTTTTGACGGATCGAACACGAGTAGGAACAGGCATTCTTGTTTGATTCTTGGACAATCGGGTTTGTTTCAGTGCACTTCAAGCTAGCCAAAGCTCAAGGAAGTGTGGCGGCCAGAGAAAGACTCCGCGGCCGATGCCGAAAGCGCCCAATTGACCTGCTTCGAATTCCTGATTCCCGAAATATCTCTCCTAAAATATGCTGTTTGACGTCCATGGCCATGCTTTGACTTGGACAAACTGGTGCACCGCGTCCTACGTGATTACTAACTTCTTTTGACAAAAAGAAGGAATACAGACAGCTAGCTGACAATTGACTATCGGCAGGTCGCAGCACGACGTAAGGTAAGAAATCAGTTTCGTTCGTCGGACGAAATATACAACTACTCGCAATTAAGCAACCGCCGCGCAGAGGTCCGGTTGGTGACTGTGTTAAGTAGTCCAATGGCTACTAAAGCTTCTAAGTTGGTTGCCCAATCAGGGGGCAGATTGACTTCATTTTCGATGGTGCCTTTACAAGTTGCAGTGACTGAGGGGATACCCAACTTCTATAGGTTCCAGATGCGCCAAAAGCCGAAGGACCTGGTTCCCCCATAGTTCCCCCACATGCAAGCTCGAAACCAAGCCACATTGCGCGGAGATCACCTGGCTCGGAAAATGTAGCACGTCGAAAGGGATCCTTCGCACTCTAATGCAGTCACATCAGTGCTGTTATCTGAAACACACAATCATAATAATATCTTCATTCTCGACATGGTTTTGACTTTGGTAGTGTCACCTCTAGATCATCCGTAATCCAGAACTGAAGTTAGTCCAGGGGGGTAACTAAGATGATCAGAAAGCTCCTGCCAATCCGCAGGCGACATCTCGGCAATACATGACCTATCATTGGTGCTATTTTCGCTCAACCGGCTGGTCATTCATGAATTCGACGTCATTGATACACGGTCTGTCTGTTCGTTCATGTATTCATGAAGTGACTTAGAGTTTAGCTGTCAGATTGAGTAGCTCTATCACCTCGCGGTCCCGTTTGCCTTCCCGGTCACCTAGACTGAGCCTTCCTGTTCTCTCCGCTAGCCCGGTACGGACATGAACTCCTTTGTGGCATCCCAGTCACTCAGGATTATCCGCTCAATGTCACTTGGTACGAAGGCTCGTGTGCATCTCACCTTCTCGTGGGACTGATTGACATCATGCGAAGTCTCAGTGGACATGGGCCAGAGCTGCTTCGTTTCCACGCTCCCGCTCAGATGACATGAAACCTTCCTCATCTGCTCTGACTACATCGCGTCATAAGCCTATTGGTCCAGGCGAGACTCAGTCGAGATATGGCGCCAGGGCGTCGTGCTGATTCCTGCCTCAGGCTGCAAGCTATGCCAACATGATGTCTGGAACTCGCAGGGCTTCAAGCTTCGGGGCCCGAAGTTTGACTCGACTTTGCCTGTCCCAGCTCGAGATAATTCTGTCCTCTCAATTTCGGTGCCACCCCGGAATGGTCTTCTAAATGCTCAGCTCGTCACGCTTCCTCCATTAGAAGCCTTGGTATCTGCCTCGGGTACTCCAAGTTGCGACAGGCTATTACTGCCTAAAGCTAAAGCGAATGGGTCAAGCAAGGCACCCTCAAGCATCCGAGTATTGTAGCCTGTGATGGACTAGTAGGGCTGCCCTGTGACTCCTCGCTCAATGAGAACGAGAGTCCAGAGCCACCGCGATCGTGATCAGCCTGTGAGAGCACCGAGAACGGATCTCAGCAGATCTGCAGAATTGGGTCGATCGGACGTAAGATCTTGCTGATCCCGAGAGTCACAGAATGCCTTCGGACTGCAAGAGTATGCAGCAAGCAGCGGGAAAATCTCCGTCGGAACAATTAAGTGGCTAGTGGTGTTGCCGCGGTGCCACTGCAGCGTGACGGTGCAACGGGGAAATAATACGAATATATTTTTTGAACGGGAATTTCCACATGCGTACGGATTTCGAAATAATTATGGAAGAACGCGATCGGACAGAGAACCGGTCGGGAGGCAGCCAAATAAGGTAATCCGCCGGCGCCGACCCCTGAGCTCCTTGCCGCCGCTCCTACAGATTGGACGTGTTCCGACGCCGGGTCTACCCAGCGCCGCGTCGCTCAGCCTGAGTCGACCACTTGCCTTCGGCGTCGTTTCCTGGCTGCTTTGTTATTTTTCTTGCTCGTCGTCGTCGTCCTCGACGATCGTAACCGCAACACCGGGTGTACCGTCGAGCGCAACATTTAAAATTTCGGATCGATATCGCGTTTCTGCCACATCGATTTTCAGCTTGCACTGCACCGCAGCCACCGCAGCATCTCTCGTCGCTTAGCCTACCCTGCCCCTTAAACAGTTGAGGAACACGCGAGCAGGCCGAGAATACTGTAACTGTAGGATCTCTTATTCGGCCGGTATTCCTTGTTTCTTGCCATGAGCTTCAGCACGCCCTCGCAACGAGGCTTTGAGTCGCAGGCAGAAATGGCCCCTCAGCTCAGCCACAACAATTCCCGTTTGAACACCAGCGTCCCTCTTCAATCCTTCGACGACTCCTTTGCTCTTCTCCCTCAGTCAGCCGGCTCTGAATCCGTCGATCAGTCCTCCAGCCCCATGCCGAAAGTCGGTGAAACACGATGCTGTGAGTGCGCCTTCTCGTACGACCTCGATCATCCATCGCGATCGTTCATATAGCTGTCTCTGATCGCGCTCTCGTATCTTTGTCATCGTTACTGACCACTCTCATAGACTGGGCCCTCCTCAACGCTGAACTTCAGTTTCTTTACCTTGATCCTGTCCTCGCAAGCCACCTCGGTCCCCAGGCCGATGAGCTCGTTGGCAAACCTCTCCTTGCATTCGTACATCCCGACGAGCAAGCCTCCGCCAGGCATGATCTCGGCAGTGTTCTAGACTCACGGACGCTACACGGTAGTGTAACTCGAGTGCGCTATTCGCGTCTTTCGAGCGTTCGCCGTCAACTGGGCGCCTCTGACCACGTCACGTCGTGGACCGACGCGGAGAAGATTGCCGTGGACCAGAACTATATGGCAGTGGACATTGTTATAAACTGGGCAGCGGAAGGCTTGGTGCTCTGTTTCATGCACGCCGTTGTTGACCTCACACCGTATGATAATGATCCACGTTACAAGACAGGCTGGACGAACTGGTGCAGCACGCCAGCTTATGCCATGGACAATCAACAGATCTCTCTCATGTACAACCGTCTTATGCATTCAGTGCCGCAGACCGGCACCATGGAGAGGGTATTCCAGATCCTCCTAAATCAACAGGGGAACAGACACTGTCTCATCAGCTGGCCGCCCGACCCGGCTAGTGGACAGTCGGATGGAGTGGCATCCAAGGATTTCGTACGCCTTGCGGAAGAGGTACAACTCGGCGAGAGTCCTAGCGGCGGTGCTAGTGATGCGAAGACGAGTTGTACCAGGAGGTACAAGGCGTTGCAGCCTATCAACGTGTCGGGTTCAGATGACGTCAAAGAGGTCGAGAGTATATTCATACCACATGGTGAGTGCTATTGTCTGCATAATCCGTACCAGTAAGGCGTTACTCAGGAGTGCTGTTGCTTAGGTACTATTATTTTCGCCTGCCACAAAGTGAATCCTCGTCCTACGGCAACACAGATGGTGTACGCTCCGGCCCCTAACGGGTATCCGCAGCAACAGCAGCAGCAACAATACTACAACAACTCGTTCTCCCTCCCCTCCATTTCTGACTCTGCTGCCCAGTACGACGGATACGTCAGCCAAGCTCAAGCTCAAATGCAGGCGCATCAACCGTATAATGGCCAGTGGTCGGAGGCTTCGTCGTCTCAGACTCAACAATATTATCCGCCTCAGCAGCAAACATGGGCGTCAGGATCACAGCCATCAGCCCCTATGCCGTACATGGAGCCCCCTTTCCAACGACCTTTGTCCCCATCGTATCAGTATGTGCCATCGCAGGAAGGTGCATCACCATCCAATATGTCGACCGGTAGCTCGTCGCATGCCAACGGTAACGATGCAAACAGTAGTATCAATGACGTCGTACCGCCACCGAGGCATGCGTCACGGCGGGCCAGTCCGAGCACCAGCACCAGGGACTCGTACGGCGGTGGCGGGAGAAGCTCGGGTCATCCACCTGTAGGCATTGCAAAGTGCTCCAGTTGTAAAGCTACGCAGAGCCCAGAGTGGCGTAAAGGCCCAAGTGGTAAAAAGGACCTGTGCAATGCGTGAGTCTTTCTTCTGCCTTAGTCGTCGAGTACTAAGGTTTGGCATTATTCCTTGTTCATACGCAGTTGTGGATTGCGCTATGCTCGTTCCAGAGCGAAGAAAGAGGGTATAACGTCTCAGAGGCGCCGTAAGGCCGGCGCGTATGGCTCTGCCCCATCGCCTGCATCTACAGCGTCTCCTTCAATCAAGTCAGAGCCGCTGCCCCATCATGCTCCGCTTACTCCTGCTTCCCCTGTTGCTTCGTATGCGAGTTCCGCTGTCCGACGGAGTGGCTACGCCGATGGTCCGAATGCGTATGGCCCACCGCACGGCGGGAGCGCACATCATCTTCCATCAAATATAAATGGGATGACGCCATCTCCATCTCCTTCCCCGTCGACGTCTATGGGCTTCGGGCAGCCTTACTCTCGACATCCTAGCCAGCCGTCACCCACGAGCAGTAGTTTCTACTCGCCTGTGTCGCCTGCAGGTGCGATGCTAAGTTCGTCGTTGAATCAGGGACAGAATGTGCACCTCGCTGGTGCTTCGGGAGTTCCTCGGCCTCGGCTCAATTCCTTATCCTCTTTCCCTAATAGTCACAGCCGCCTGTCTATCTCCTCTTCGTCACCTGCGTCGGCGTCTCCAATAAGCGCCCCAGGCTATGATAGGGAACGTGAGCGCGACAGACAGTCTGGACAACACATGTCCCTGGGCAGCGACAGCGGTCCCGGGATGCCATTGCCTCCGACCCCAGTCTCTGCGGGGATGGAGCCGCAAAGGCACCGAGTTTAACCCTGATTTTTTGCTGACGCTTTCCGTCGTTTGAAAATATTTGTGACGTGGAGGAGCCGTTTCCCTAACTATATGTTCAATTGATGGAACTGTAGGCTTGGCCTCTTAGGCCTTCTATTATTACTCTACTCCCACTCGTGCAGTTCGGACACACGCCAAGGACTTGTGCTGACGAATGTATTTTAGCATGGATTACAATGGCATTCCCCTCTTATTCTACTACCTTCGCATACCTTAGCCTTTCATCCTTCCACCGCCCTCACCTTTGAGCATATTTATCCATTGTACCTATGTCCTCTTTCTCACTCTGAAGCGGCTGTTGTTCATATGATTTGTCAGTACGTACTGTAAGATTATGAATAGACACAGATGTCCGCATTCCGCGTACCACTGTGTACTCGACGAACCAACTACCAACGCAACTTCTTGGACGAGTGATTTAGACTCGTCTCGATCGATCAGATCGTAATCGAAGTAGATCAAAGACTATCTGGCGCTTCGACTTCTTGTCTCATCGCCGGACGAATCTTGCATTATTACGGCACATGCAGCCACGGGCAAGTCTGGCCCGGCCGTCCGGTTGATTCATTGCAGAGGGAAACTGCCAATTGTTTGGCAGGCAGCGGGCAATAGCCTGGGATAGCGAATTTGTGAGAATGAATGATCCTACCGATGGCATGCAAACATACCGGCGGTCAAGGTGCCCGGAGCCATGATCCACTGGAAGACGACGCATCTTGTCAGAGAAATTATTGGAATGAACGTTGGATGCAATTCGAGAATGTGTAGCATTGTTGAAGACGAACATGATGGTACCAGCCAAGAATCGCCCGTGATGTCGAGGAGCGAGCAAATTGCATGCGAAGGTCCAGGGGCCGAGATATGCCTAATCGGAAGCGAATGTCAGGCCTAGCAGTTGCATAGTAGTAGTCAGTAGACTACCAGGAGAGATTGAGATGAGCTTGGATCAATTCTCATCGCCTGTGAGACAGATCATTTCAAAAATTATCATTCACGAGAGATTGTCTCACCTTCCAACCGCATTCTAACTGTAATCCACCAGAAGCAGAGGGAAGACATGGTAAAAGACAGAAGCTACTGTCCGTATGCTAGAAGTGGCACCAAATCGCTTTTCTGTATCCGCTTTCCATAGAGTCGGGCCGTAGTCTACGCGATCATAGGGAAATGCCACAAAACGATTGTCTGGCCTTCAGCACACGTCGACATTCGTTGGCAATAAAATTTGATATTAAGCGAATGCCGACATGGGTAAAAGGATCTTTGAAGTATCTGCTGGAGGAAATGGTCGAGAATGGTGAGGACGTCGAGGAGGAAGAAGTTCAAGTAGAGAGCAACTCAAGCCAGATCTCCCGATATATCGTCCCACGTGGTTCCCCATCAAGGCGCTTGAGCTGCTTGACTCAGACTCGTGCATCAAGACACTCAATACCTCTCTCTGTAATCCACAGAGCCGGAACCGACATCGCGAGATACTACAGAGGATGCTTGGAATGTCTGAGCCACAGAACTCAGAGGTGCAGGGCAAGTCGATTGAGCAGAAAGAAGTAGATGATGATTTGGTCGTTGTAGAGACGTGCGTTCATGGCAGTAGTGACTCGATCCATACACTGACATCTTGCTTCATCGACTATAGTAAACGAGCAAGAGTGGTCACAGTTGTCAGAGAAGACAATCCACAGAATGCCGAGAGTGAAGCAGAAGAAGACGAGGATGTGGAGGACGTCGAAGGTGACTCGGTCGATTTCCTGGAGGGGTTCCCAGACGATACAAATGTGCGCAGCAACTTGTGCCGACGAGACGTTGCATTTGCTGATGCTCTCATAGGAACTCGAGCTCGTGCACTCCCGTTTGAACTCCCTCGCCAATCTCCGGCTACCCCGCTTCGCCGCCCATCTCAAGAAACTCTGCCTGCGTCAGAACCAAATTTCCTTCCTGGACCCACAAATCTTCCGTGTCCTCACTAACCTCGAGGAGCTCGACTTCTACGATAACAAGATCAAGACTGTCGGGGACGCGCTGAATAACCTGGATAAGCTGACGTGAGTGGTGTCCCCTACTGTTAATATGCGGTGTTTGTGCAGACTAGTTATGGTTAGTATTTTAGACCTGTCGTTCAACCTGCTGAAGACAATCCCGGAGACTCTGGAACACCTGAAATCGATTGACACAATTTACTTTGTGCAGAACAAGATTTCGAAGATTGATGGACTTCAAGGTATTGGTGCGACATTACGAAGTTTGGAGCTGGGAGGAAACAAGATTCGTGTAAGCTTCAACCCTCTGGCCTCCTGCCTTTGCCGTCGACTTTGACAATTTGTGTCACAAGAAAATCGAAAACCTGGACGCGCTAGTGACTCTCGAAGAACTTTGGCTCGGTAAGAACAAGATCACGAAACTAGAAGTGGGTAGACAGCTACTTCCGGAAGGGACTTGTCACTAAGTGATGATGCAGGGTCTGGACACTCTCAAACGCCTCCGAGTCCTCTCCATCCAGTCCAATCGGATAACGAAGATCGAAAATCTGGAGCACTTAGAGAGTTTGGAAGAACTGTACCTCAGCCATAATGGCGTCGAAAGGTTGGAAGGTCTTGACAAGAACGTTAGTTCAGTTCTGATTGGAGTTCGTGCACGGGTCACTCACGTAATGCTCACTAGCTGAGACTCCGGACTCTTGATGTGGCCTCGAACTTCGTCCCGGAGATCGAGAATATTTCGCATCTGACACAATTGGAAGAACTCTGGGTATGCAGTCGCAGCTCTTCAGCCCGAAGTGTGGACCGACTAACAGCGATCCAGATGAGCAACAATCGCATACCAAAACTACAAGCGCTAGAGCCCCAATTGAAGCACATAGCGACATTGGAGACGATCTATCTCGAGGGTAACCCGTGCCAGCGGGTGGAGGGCGCGAACTACCGACGAAAGATTATGATCGCGCTGCCCCAGGTGAAGCAGATAGATGCAACGTACGTCGGGCGCGTGGTAGTGGCTTTCGGAAGCGCTTATTGATCTATACGCTCTGCTTTGTTCCCAGATATACCAGGGCTGCATAGTAGCGCGTCCGGTAGGGCTATATCACGACGACAAGGAGCGGTGTTGTAAGGTTCTAGTTGGGTGTACATTATCGATTCTATTGCACGCGGAAAGTTAATGAGTGATGTACTTCCGTCGACTTCCCCGGTCAGACGGATGAATACCGGCTGTGTTACTAAAGATGTCAGATGCCAAGGATAGCGGCGTGGCTGTTGTGGCTTGGCAAACTTCATCTTTTCAAATTGGTGTGATGTCGAGCATCGTGGCTTTCTTCAGCGGTATGTCTCCGCGTCCTACTGTCTCTCTTCGCAGTGATTTGAGACCTCGCTCTTGCTGGCTGAATATAAGGTAAACATATGAACTTTGAAGTTCACATCTGATATTGTGTAGTTATAAGAGAGGGCCTCGAAACACAAACGAGGATAAGCTTGTGGGTTCCTTCAGAGACGCGGGCCGGTGAAACGGCTCGCGTCGGTCGGATCCGAGATACGAACACTACGCATTTAGACATATGCACGGTACATATGAGATCTCATAATAATCTACCTCAGCGAAGTCCTTCGAATCAACTTTCAAATCTTTGACGAGGATACCCGAAATTACCTCTAGTAACAAGGGCATAACAAACTGCAAGAGGGCTTTGTCTCTGTGGTCAAGATTAATAATTAGTCTCTAAAAATCATGAAATGCGCAGTAATATTGCCTGGAGTCAGAGCGATGTCTGAGTAAGTACTGATGATGCGACAGCCGCGGTTTAGCGTTCGATGACGTGGATCTAAGCGGACACGACCTCGAGGAAGCCATCGTCTTCTCCATAAAGAAGATCAATGCCGAAGGTGGAGCTGATGCATCATTTGCACCGGCCTGCGTTGAACACTGCTCGTTCTTGGTGCACCCAATGCACCCTGTTGTCATAGACTATGCCGAGCAATTCGCGGTATATTCTGACTATGCTGCGATTTTCTTCGCCCTCATGCATTTTCTCTTGTTCATCACCAATACTATTCAGTTAAGTAGACGACGCGACACGATCATCTATCTCCTCACGACCTTTTTCTCAGCCTGTAAGTGCTTAGAACCTTCTTGCAGTGGGGAATAGGATTGATCTCCTTCGCTAGCACGCTGTATAACATTCATATTACGACTTCTACCCTTTTATGCTCTACGGACACTACGCAAATACTCCATCGTAATCCTGAATTCGGGCACATCTTCTGTCCTCTACGCAGTCTATACCGTCGTGCTCAAACGGTATGTTTACCCAGTGTATCTCTTCTCGCTTCACTCACGATGTCTCGTATCCCGTTTAGAGACGCAGCTACTGGACCATATCCAGAGCATGGCCTCCGGGCTGTAGCGAGCCGGCTCAGAAGAAATCGCAGTCTCGTCCTTGCCGCGCTTCTATACTGCATCTTCCTGCGATTCGAGAATGTCTACAGCGTGACGTACAGCTACTGGTTGATGCACCAGCTAGATCGGAAACACAAGCCCCATCATAAAGCTGATGGGCCTCTGTACATGATCATATCCTTGGTACTCGTAATGCAGACATGCATCCTGCTACGTCACGACATCCCACGAGCCCATGGTGTGCCACTCCACCACCTATTTATCACGCTGACAAGGATGCTGAACTTCATGTCCAGATAGAAACGCTGAACACTCGACCCGCCGGCTAGTCGCCCATATCTTTTCCACCGCTGCGATAGCCGTTTTGCTCTTCATTCGCTCAATGTTTTCCACTGTGACCGCTGGCATCGACGGTCCGTCGTCCACGAATACGGCAGCACGAGAAGCACTCTACTACGTTTTTTCTGCCACACCGGAGTTACTGGTAGCCGCGCTACTCTGTGTGAAGGGGCTCGTTCCTTTCCCCGCAGGATCCACCCCCTACGTGTATTAGATGTCATCAATTTCTATGATTGGGGTGATGTTCGCGCATCGGTAGTCCCAAAGGACCGCATCTTACTGTAAATGCGCCTCTGCAGCAGATGTGGATGAGCTTTCTACGCTCAATTATCGCCATCATTTACCACCTCCAGCTCTCAATCACCCAACTCAAAGTCGGTAATCTCACCACACTACCATTCGCAACGCAGCTGGGCGGTTTCTATCATCTCTACACATCGGATCTTGTTCTTGTCCTTCAGTTTGGGTATCAACACGTCGGTATTAGGTACGAACAATTTGAGTGTATAATATCCACCAGTCTAATCTGACGGCGCGCATCAATAAATACCAGACAGTTTATCAAATTACACGAAGATCAGCCACTCGAACATATACTTAGTGATCGACATTCTCTGTGTTGACTACGGAGATCTTTTCCATTGTTCGCAGCGGTAGAGAGAACGGTGATGGCCTTGGCAATGACCGAGTGTGGAGCTCTCTGCACGCTATCACAAATTTTGATGGTTTGCCTTCTACACGACTAATCAGACCTCGACGTCTCTGCAATCGTGTCCGCGACGATCAGACTCAGATATGGTGACCTCGCCATCGGAGTATAATAGTCACCTTCCCTCTTGCTTTCACACTACATAGGCTAGCACGCTACCACCTTCCTATGAAAAGCCGACCACCAAATGTTATGATTATGCTCCTTTTCGAGATGGCTATCCTTCGAGTAGACACGAGGTCGGCATCTTCGCGTAAGTCTTCTTTGTACGCACCCTTCCTCGGTGCGGGACTGTCATAGGAGATTATACTGTACTCGCCGGTATGCCATGCACTGGACAAGGAAATTTCAGACATCCTCCGGACCCGTGTGTTCCCGATAAAGATCAAGCATTGTATGTTGCGTTTTGTTACCCTGTACTGATGCACGTTTCAGGCAGTGATATGGCCGATATCCACATCTGCGGCAGACATGATCACGATGAATACATGCAGGAGATGCGTTATACAATGACCACGCTTTATCTTAAGCTTCGGAGGCTGGGTACATTGCACTTACAAGAACGGTGGCTTGTGCCCTCTTCGTTCAGCCATAAGCCCAAATATCCATCAATAGCCCCGTATGCGTCAGAGCCATTTGATCATCTGATCACTCGACGAAAGCAGTTGGAGCTCAGACGCCCGCTTACCTGAACCCGCTTAGGTCGGGATTCTTCCAAGTAATGACGATACATAGATCCCTGACACAACCTTGTATCGCGCCATGGGGTATCCCCTCGGTGAATACTATGGTCTATACTACCCCTTCCCTGCCTCACTATCCTGCTTGGCGTACATTCTAGCCTCTGCTTGGTTTACTGTGAGGTGGCGGCGAACACAGGATTCTGTCGCTGCGGTTGTGGCCGCATTCTGTATGTGTACGCATATGCTCTTCCGGGTCCCCTTGAGTTACTGATGGTTGTAGGCATCGTGCAGGTAGGACGGTTTCATTCTACTTGAGACTGAAGTCCTGTAATCGGCTTTGGCCAGCTTTCGGTTATTTCTTGCCTGGAATCATCACATGGAATGTGGGCGTCGCGGTCATACTATATGCAACATACCTGCTTGCATGCTCTCGGTGCGTACATCGCATATTAGATAGATGTGTCTGAATATGAACGGTTGCAACAGAGCGCGCAGTCAGCCTCGGTATAGGATTGCGATGGTCATCGCCATCTTGAGCGCTGTGATGCTAGACGTGAAAGGCGAGACCCCTACCACGAGCGATTATTACTGGCTCCGACACCATTTCGAGCCGGAGAAGCGGATCCTCCGGCATGCAAGCATGTTGATATTTCTGCTCGTCTCGGTCTTTGTGGCCCTACACTCTGCTCGCGTGGCACTCCAAGCGACGAGCCGGGAACGAATTCGAGGTGGGCATTGTCCTTCGATGTCATTACCTTGCGTCTGCCGCTGATAGCGACGTTCAGACCTACTTGATGCAAGCAAATGGAGGAAGCCCGCAGACCTGATTCATGACCCCTCACTGCAGTACCTCGCATTCCCCCTGATCGCGATCTTGCTGCTTGTCCGTTCGGGCTTCCTCGCAGGCAGCACAAGCACATCCAGTTTTCAAAAGGAGAAATGGACGCATGATGGGTTACCCTTCTACTTCTTCGGCGTTCTACCCGAGCTGTTCGCTACTTTACTGTTTGCTATTCCAGGAGTTATATCTGGACCCGAAGATCATGACGTCCTTCCAACAATTGTTGAAGGTGGCCACTTGCTGGAGCTGTATGAAGCGGGACCGAATGATGCGACGACTCACTGTGAGAGCCGGCCTTCGACGCCGAGGGAAAGGGTGGATTAATATGCTTCCTTGCAATTGAATCTTTATTATGCTGTCAAAATGTTGATGCTCGGACCAGATGAGGTTAAGGTTTCAGGATCGGCGTCAATTTCGCAGTACGTTGTATATGCAGAAGCTTTCGACCAAATGCACACCGTCTGTGCCTACTCTTGCATACACACTGCCACAAGAATCAAATGGATTGACATGGATGGAAACGGGGGTGAGGGGTTCATTTGTTGCAAAATTATACTCTTGTTTAGTGAACTGAGATTCAGAGGATGATCAATACAAGAATCCAAGGCCATGCCGAGCTACCCAAAAGAACGCACCTATTACTTGGACTGAGTGTTACCGCAGGACGCGCAAGCACAAGTACCCTTGGTGCAGTTGCAGCCAGAGCCGGAAGACGTGCAGGACCTTGAGATAGAGCGAAAGTCAGCTCCGCTGTCTTACAGACGATAGAGAATGCAGACGGACGAGCAGTTCTGAGCACAAGAGCAAGCCATAGTGATGACTGGGTGGTGGTAAACCGGACGAGTGTTTAGAAAATTCCTCGAAAGCTAGGGAGGGGACAGGCGCTAGGGATTTATATATGGAATATGAGGACTAGGATAGGGAGTCTTTCGTCCATCCTGAAGTCAGGCTGTGTATCACGAGGATTAAAGTCGTCCACGGATGATCCTTTCGTCCCAGAGTACTACGTAACAATTGAGGACCTGCGATCCGCGCTGATCCAGATTGTATGGGTCTATTCCCCGCAGGAGGGTCGCATATCGGTGGGTTGGCTCCCAACGTGTACGTGGGGGAGAAACCGATAGTCCAAGTTCCGACTTGGGATAATGAAGATCAGGTTTGCTGATCTCAGCGGAGACATAGGCAACCGAATCCGGCTTGTGGTAATGGGACTCCGGAGAAAATGCTCTCGCATCCACTACATGGGATTCCCCCAAGGCACCCATGCTTCAAGATGGAAGACACGAGACACTGCCAAGTTCCAGATGTACTCAAGCAAGATCTAACAAGGAGAGTGACAGTCTCGAATAAGCTCGAAACGCATTCGAATCCCTTCCATCTGGGTTTAGAAGCTGTTTCTAGATGTGCATGCCGTATGATGTACTTCTCGACAACGCGGTACGAGACGCAACGTGCAACAGAAGTTGGGGAAAATCAAACTCTGAGCAATCTGACCATGAAGGATGTCAGATGGTCCTCTGTCGACGGTGGTTAGATAGTACTGTTCGAGTGACGAAGTCAGATACCCAGGTAATTATAGTATACTCCTTCGAGGAGTGTATTGAAGTGAGCATAGAACCATTGGCCTTATTTTCCGACAGTCATATTCCTGAGCATGTCTAATAGAGAACAAGTAAAGAACCTTCGCGCAGGGTCCAGTCACAATATGCAGGCAGGAGAAGAAAGGAGAAGCTTGCGGCAGAAGAGCGAGGACGTTTTGTCAACACTGCCACAGTAGCGTTGGAACGCCTACCGACTTTCCTCGTACCCTGCTAGCTTCCCTCATTATCCTTTAGCAACGGAACTCATGGCACCTGTAAGCAAGGCCAAAGCCGCAGGAGTAAGTGCAAGTTCCTTCCTCGACTTGAAAGCGGAGCTCGCCAAGCACGAAGAGCACTCCTCCAAGACTAAAGGTCCCAGGAACACACCGCTTTATGCTGGTCCTTCAAAGGTGTGTCCATCAATCTTCAAGGCCAATCATGTGCACTATATAATTGAATAGAAACCATCACAATGGACGCGGCAGAACAAGGGCATCGAAGGACGCGTAAAGAGGGACATGATCGAGCTCGAGGCAGTCAGTAAACCTACACTCGAGAAGGCTCGCGCCGTCTTGGAGCGGAAGGCGAAGATTTACGACAAACTTCGGAAAGGAAAGTCTGCGGGCCTCAGTGATAAGCAGTTTGATGCCCTCCTGGTCGACGTGAGTGCCCCTGTCTCTCATTTCCGGACATATGCGTACTGACTTGCACCTAGTTCGACCAAAACGTGCCGAGCATTCTGCCTGATGAGTCTGACTCCGACGATGTCGACGAGTCACTAACAGTGCCGAAACCCCCAGCAGGAGAGGACGACGACCCGATTGTGGAGTACGAAGACGAGTTTGGACGTATGCGGATGGCGAGGAAGTCCGAAGTCCCTCGTCACCTCGCCCCTCCGGAATCCAACGCTATTGACGAGATACTTGGTGACGAGTACGTGCTACGTCTTTCTCTGTAGATTCCATAGTTGACTGCGATCGCACATAGCTCGGACGTAATATGTAATTCAATTTCTCTCTTCATCTTCACTCTCTCACAAACTTTATTTCTAGATAACCCCGTAAACCACCTCCCTATCTACGAGCCCTCTCAGGAACGCATCACGCAGATCCAATCCACGCTCTCCGAAGAATCCAATCCTCTAAACATCCACTACGACGCCTCTGCCGAAGTGCGTGCCAAGGGTGCCGCATTCTACCAATTCTCTGGCGACGAGGAGACGCGAAAGCGGCAAATGGAGGAGCTCAGGCAGGCGCGCGAAGAGACGGAGCGCGTCAGGAAAGAGGCGGGCGCGGTAGACGTCCGCATGGGCGAGATCGAGGGCATGCGAGAGGCCGGAGGCGGGAAGAGCCGGGCGATGGAGAAGAGGAAGCGAGAGATTGAAGAGAGGAGGAAGGTGTTGGAGGCCAAGAGACGGAAGGTGAAGGGCGGGGCCGAGGAGGCGGTTGTGCAGCAAAGTGTAGAATCGGCGGCGTCCAGTATGGGTGATGGTGCTGGTTCAGAGTCGCCAGCTTCCCATGCCCGTATATCCACGGTGGCACAAGATCTCGATCCTTTCACAACTCTGGAAGTTCAGTCCGCATCTTCTGCGAGGAAGGATAGGAGCACTGGGAAGTCGAAGGAAGAATCTGTTGCACCTGTCGATCCCGCGGACGCTTTCCTCGCGCAACTCGAGATGGACATGCTAAAGAGAAGGTGATAGTTGCACGTCATCCTACGGTCTGGTTTCGATTTGGTTTTGCGTCCACGACTACGACCATCGCTGCATATTTAGCACAGCATCGACTGCAGTGCGGTTAACATCACATCTATACCTGTCGCAGAGGATTCTGTACAGCCGAACCCGCCCCACTGGCATATTGAAGCATGAACGGGTATATGCGCTCGTTGATCGAGAGCCACAATTCGGATCGTCCACGTTGCCAGCTGTTTTCGTTCATGTCCAGCCTTCGTCATTTTCAGGCACTAGCATCCGCTATCCAGCATATCGAGCACCCTGGCCCAATAACATAGTCGTCCAGAATAACAAAGGAACCGGAGTACATGCATGAACATGAAGAAAAGAAAAGAAATAGTACTATATGTGCAACTCAAGTCCTATCGAGCGCAATCCTCCCGCTGCATCTGGAACCGACGAATTCTCTCCGCACCCCAATCAATGTCCTTCGTACCAGGGATGAAATCTAGTCACAAGGATCCAGTTGTCAACATCGCCCCATAATCGTACATCAATATGAATGCACTCACCATCGCCCGCCCACTCTATCCTGACGGTGTGTCTCCCGCGCGGCACTTCAATGACACCTGCGCTGAACTTCTGTTCCAGACACATGTTCAAGTTAGTTCCACAATCGACGCTCTTGTCCAGCTCGATCGCGGTAGTGATGCCCAATGACTTCCCGTCCACGAATAGCTGCAATCGCAGATCGCGTTTGTCCGCGTCAACGACGCTGAGGCGATGCGGGCGGCGAGATCGGTACGTGTATTCAATGGGCAGTGGTTTTTCGTCGCGTCCTGGCTTGATAGCTTCTGTGTGCCATGGCTCGAAGACGGTCCAGGATGTTCTGCACTTTTCGTCTTTCGGCGCGCTAGAGAACAAGTGAGGCATATGGAGAGATGGCATATAGACATGGGGCATGATTGGGAAACCTCGGAGTAGGAGAGTAAGGAGACCTATGAATGTAATGAGGGAATGAGGCACAGATGCATACAGGTACACTCACATAAGAGGAAGAATAGAATGAAGAACACGATTGATCCCTTCTTGATTCTTGCCAGGACGACCTGCCATCTTTCGGAGTTCTTCAAGAGATTCTTGGGCTCTTTCCACTTGACCTGAGGCTTGTAGACGCTACGGCATGTTCGTAAACCGGATGATATCTCAGCGCGTGGAATAGCTTGACATACCCAGTGAACTATGGAGCGTCTCAGCGATCATAAACGTGGTGGATCGAAGTATGTGCTCACATTGACTCGTAGTGATAACGGGGCGTGTGCTGCTCTTCGACGCTGAATACGGCTCCCCTATTCAAGACCTGACCGTTAGATTACGAGAAGACACTAAGGATAGACAGCATACAGTGTCAGATCGGGAAGTGGATCCCCCAGCAGTTAGCTGACCATCGCTGATTCGCAGGTTCTCCATACGGAAGACGGATTTAAGGAGCTACCGGGACAACAGATCAATGCGGCTCCGCGATTGCGACCTCTAGTGGTATTTACCTCAGGAAGGACCTGACAGGAAGCAGAGAGATTAGACAAGAGTGGAAAACGGAGATGACTGTTACCGACCTCTTCGACAAGCTTGATGCCCGGACATACATGGAACCCTAGACCTTGGATAGCAAGTGTTTGGCGACTTGGCTCAACGTTAGGCTCATCAGGCTATGATTTATCGATCAGCTAGGAATCGACTTCGGAAGTTCGACACAGACCCTCATGAATGCCATCGCAAAATTGGCAAAAAGGAGGTCTCCATCGTATACCATCAAATCGGGCTGCCCTGCTCCTTGGGTAATCGGTCTACCATCAGAGCCTACACCACGGACGATGCGGAAAAGCCCAGGAGGTTGTCCCAATCCTATCCTTTTCTGAGTAAAATGGATTTGACAACATCGAAATGGACCAACTTTGCGACTCCCGAATGTATCCCATGATTTTGGGGTTGTCAGTGGCATTGTTCTTTCGAGAGAGCTCGGCGATCTCTTCCCTTGCTTTGCTCCTTGCGTCGTTGAGGTAGAATTCGATCGCATGAGCGCAAACTTGGTTATCGTTGGTGCGGGTTCTCTCGATGATGTAGGACGTCGAGCGTACCTTGTACAAGCTGAACGGACATTATGCACAGACCCAGTACATTTGCGGTAATTCTGGTTCTTTCAAAATCCTTTTCCAGTTTTTTCAGCTTGTGTGCTCGCATGATCTGCTCAGCCACATGTCGCGGCCGCTGCGTTTCTGACCAGAACCTGTCGCGGAAGACTTCGACATGTCTGAGATCGGAGACTGATCTTATTTCATCCCAGTCCGCGAACTTCCGCAACGTATCGATATGTTTCATGGCTAACCGCGTCAAGAAGGGAAATGGGGATAGCTGTCCGACTTCGAATTGTCCTCTGGCCTCAGCCAAAACGCGAGATATGCGTTCCTTAGTGCTCTGGGTGTCCTTCAGATACATCCAAATCGTCAACCCTTATTTCTGTTACGCACCTCTTCCGATCGTGACAACGTCTCTTTCAACTCCTTCTCGATATGCTGTATGAGCTTTTTGCTGTCGTTGATGGCCCTAAGCCGCGCATCCCAGGCTTGATCCGGATCATTGAGGTCAAATACGAAGCTTTCGATGCCAGTAAGCTACATACCAGTCAGTAATTACGACAAGGACTCACGTATACAACCCGTGTAACATTTTGAACACTTGGTGAGGGTTTTCCTCATTGGGCGCAGGATTACCATACTAGCATTTGTGATCAGGCACTAGACACGACTTATCTTGTTCAAAGCTTACCATGGTATCACAGATCCATTGTGCGCAAGTGGCCGCAATCACATCTTCCACAACGTCTATCGAGCGATTTCCAGAGCTATGAACAACGTCATTACTGCTGATGACATAGGTGACCGGTGAAATACTGACTCGCAAGATTTGTGAATGAGTTTGTCTGCTGTCTTGGAAAAGTATTCGACATATCTCAACAGGGTTGCTCGATCAGGAAGAAGGGCATGTAGATCCTCAAGTAAGGAGACCTATTAGTTCCATAGGCGTCTAAGAGTAAAGCGACTCACCATGCGCAGATCCGCATCGTGGCTACAGGAAGGCCTGAAGTCAGACGCCATACACGGCGCTCAATAGAATCACTTACATCTTTCCTGTGTCAAATCCTAGAAGGAATCTAGAGGGCATCACCTCGGGCGCTCAGTAATGTCCCGAAGAAGACGAATGTTGCTTACCCGTATCCACCGAGAATAGTCTGAAGGTTTCGACTATAGCACGTAACATAGTGGTTAGGATCATTTAGAACCTGACTGATGGCCTTTTGTGTCTGCAAGACTTTCGTATAGGATGGTCTTCTCGCATGATACAGATCGGTAAGATGAGATGCGTTAGGGGGATGGCATTGGGGATCCTGCGCCGTGAAGGGGAAGAGTGTATATGTATTATCGTAGGGATAATCATAAGGGAGGTTCCTCAACAAAACTATACGCACGAATTAGCGAGAACACAACACCAACAGTGAAGACTGCACCTTTGGGCAGAACAGCGCCGAACGCTCCTATGTCGGAGTTGACAAAGCATTGATCATAGCCCCAATCAGTCATGTAGTCGCCTACAGCGTCATCAGAGCTGAATAATAACCAAAAACTCTGGTTGTGGTCTCACGGGTATACTGTGAGAGACTGGGATCTCCGCGGAGGGAACCAACCTAGAAGAGTACTGTTTAGAGCGGGCAGGCAAAGGAAGTGAAAGGTGACATACCAGGTCGACTAAAAGCCCAAACGTCTTTTATTTTCGTTAGAAGGACATTCGGAAGGTCATAATAGAAGAAGTTCACACCATCGTGTAGCCAAGACCAAACCCGTCTCCGGGAGAGGAATCTTCAGCTTGGAGGCCGACCTGCAGGAGATATGACAGAAAGAGTCACAGCTGAATGGATAGCAACCTACATAGAGCTCTAAATTTTCGATATTGCGATACAGACTCTGGGCAGCGACAGCAACCTCATGCGCCTGGTTCCATTCGTTGAAGCTGTTCAAAGCTTTGTGTCTTTGTCAACATGATTGACAAACAAGAAGAGTGATGCTACTCAAGACGAACCTTTGAGACCCAAAGATTTACGGAATTGATTGAAGGAGCAAACTTTCCAGTCCCTCGCTTGTTGCATAGCCATGAGCTCGAAGATCTGCATACAACGAGGAACTCCCCGCGCTCGCGGTGCTCCTGCAACTTTGTATGTTGCATCCTGCAAAATCTTGGCAAGGTCGCCATCATCAAAAAGCCCGTCATGTCCACGACGAAGCCTGACAAAAGCGACCATGAGTTGAATGCAATGTGCGGCTGTGGCCAGGACGCATACCCAGGTACTTCGCGGCGCCTCCGATTGGTATCGGTTTCGTGCTTGTAGTTGTCAAGTACGGTCTTGTAATCATCGGGGGTTATCTATGTTTCAAATCAGCGCAACATTCGCAATCTATGTGGGGGATCAATGTTGTACTTCGTCGAGGTTCTTTGTGCCAAACGTTCTTTCTAGCACATTTTGCATCCAGGAAATGTTATCTTGAGATGCAAGAGAAGACCACTTCAGGCACACCGTTGTCAGAACGAGTTTCAAAGCCACGCGGATTACTCACATGGTGCAGTAGACTGAATTCGACGTATGATTTATGCTCGGACACGTTCTCTTTCGATGTCTTGCCTGCAATATCCTAGGAAATCCGTGAGCTAGACGCGTCAGTTGCAAGTACAAAGAAACGCACTGCTAGCAAATCCAGATTAAGCTTATTTCCAATATTCGGTAGTCCTACGATGCCCTTGATGAAGTCTTCAATGACGACGTTCTTGAAGATGACGCAGTTAATGGTCCGCGCTTTGTCAAAGATCTGGTCATCCTGGTCAACCAATTGTTGTGACAAGGATCCGTCCTCGAGAGGAGCAACCGACGAAGGTTCTTCCCATCGCTTGCCCTGATTATTCGATAGTAACCGGCTGGCAATGTACTACATGGTTGCCATGAGTAGCTTATCTCACCGAAAGATATCTGGTTCAAGGTATTGCTCACATTGTGATTCCGGTTCCACAGGATCAGCAAAGCCTGTACTGCCGGCGTCAAGAACAAGAGCCGATCCTCGAAAAAGCAATCGGGAGAGAGCATTCCACGTCCGTCCATACTACGAACATAACTTTGATCTTCTCGACTGTTTCCGTAGAGTGGTGAGAGATCGAGGTAGGGAGAAGTTTCATTACATTGACCGCCTTCAGGATCAGTACGATATAAGCACAGCTGTAGCAACGAATAAGCTTCACGCTCGTCGTTACATTTCGCGGAGGTTCGAGGACCCACCGAGACCAGAGTCGCAAACGCCACCACCATCCCGGACACGGCATTTATATGGGCCGTAGGCTGGTCAAATATCAACCAAGTGTATTACGCATAAGAAATCACACGCACCTCAGGTGCGCTAAGTAAGCGGTCGAAGACCTGGCTCGTATCAGGCAACTGTGATGCATTACTGTGATTTGCAACACGCTGAACATAGGGACAGCTATGTGAAAGCTGGCGCTCATTCGAATCCAGGCTTCTGGGAGTGCCGCTGAGCCGCTGATTGTTATTTACTTCGAGTAGCAATGGTTAGACTGTGTCACCCAGATTTGAGATAAGAACCCACCGAGTTTGATGAAGATGTCTTTGAACTTTGGACGCATGGACGAATTGTCAGGAAGAGTAGACATAGTCTTCATGCCTGCAAAAAACTGCAGTTGCAGGATGTCAAGTAAAGTACATTCGAGTGGAGAGCGATACTCACCACATGGTTCGGGTCTCTGTCATCGAGTTCCTGTCCTTGAGCTAATTTTCTGAAGGCACGCTACACAATTCTCTCAAGACAAGCTATGAACCACATATTGTCCACATACAAATGTGCCTTTGGCAGGATCAATTTTCTTAGGCTCTGCAGGGGCCTCCATCTCCGGGTAACCTAGCGCATTGCGAATAGGGCGGATTGCGGAGGTGATGACACTCTGCAGACGAGACTGGGAAGCAGGCCTGGCTGCGTTCGGAGGGACTTCTCCAACAGGACTGTCTGACTCTTCCGAATCCATCTGAAAGAGGTGAGCTGATGATAGAGAAGGGATATTGTAGCTGTTGTGTAAGGTGTTTAAAGACGGACAGAATCAACAGTTTTAAAGCAAAAATCGAGTGCATGGACGTACATTCATTTTACACGCAGTTGAACGCACGACATGCGTTGTCCATAAGAGACATGTCGATTTACACCCGTAGTGCACATGTCTGAGTAGGCCCTCAAAACGCTGATGCACAGGATCCGATAAGAGCATCTTGGAAGTTTCGCTGTGACATAGCCGCTGACGGGACGAAGCCCTAGCGCGGAGACCACAATTACCACAAAATGAACTACAGCATTGCAGTGGAATCAAATTAGTCCGGGGAGGTGGCCAGAAGCGACACATTTTCGTTGCCCTTCGTCTGCGCCGACTTCTGAGCGAAGCACATGTACCCTCCAGAACTTGCGGAACATAACTTCACCGCCTCGTACTAACTGTGATCATAGATGTCAAGGGTGCCTTCTCAGCTTCTGAACCTATATCAAACAACATAGCGCATTCCCCAAGTTTAGACGACATGATAGATCGCAGCCATAAGTACCGCCGGACAAGTTGACTTACGACTATTCATGCCGAAGTTTCCGCATTCACGCCTCGAAGATGTGCCATAATCCATGATATCGGTCACGAAACGCCCATATATGACCTGAATCATCGCTGTGCACACGGGATATCCTAAGCATTTGACCAGCAGTTAGCCAACGCACCCTTGCCACGTGTAAGCGTGGAAGTGAAAAAAACACCAACATACCATCAAGCGCTTTCTGTCTGATCTCTTTCAAGAGCGCCACGGTCAGGTTCAAATTCAGCGCATATGAGCGCTGGGAGGGCCTTGAGGCACAGGCTTCGATTACGTTCGACTTGTGCTTATAATGTGAACGAGATCTGGTACAGTGAAAAGTACCGTACTAAGCTTTCCTTTGCACCATGATGGTCACGATTATATTAAGGGCCCGATCGGATCCCCGTCCATGAGCTCACTGTGGCACGAACAATATTCACATCTGTCACAGTTGCCTCGCGCCACAGACGCGTTTATTTTCAGCTTGATGTGTCTAATAAAAAGGAGTCAAACAACATTACCCATGCAATTCAATGCCGCATATATGTAGAGGAAGTGGAAACAGTGTTTTCTGCATCTGTGGCTGATGTGGCCAACATTAGCTGTGATTGACGGTGCTGACCAAGCGCATTGATACACCGATACCCTCGGACGCTAGCGCCTGAGCCGGAGCCCGCAATATTAAACGGAATCCGGATTTTTGGCGGGGTGGCTTTAGACACGCCGGCGGCAACTTGTCGAGCACGCGGGTTTAGAGACCACCTGATGAGGGATCCGAACAGGCTCTAAAGTGACTGGCAAGCATTTTTTCGCTTCGGACCCGGATGTTCCCGAATATCGGAGACCTCTTGTAGTAGCTTTGAATTCTTTTCACTCGTTTTCGGCTTCTACGTACAGCGCCTGTCCGCTCGTATGCCAGCATCTAGCACTGATTGTACGGCTGTAACTTTGGCGCTCAGGGTCGCATCACTTTGCCCCCGCGTCAGCGCAGTCCTAGGCCTCGTCCAAGACATGCACATGAAGCATGCATTTACACATGCTGGTTCAGGCAGGATCCTGTCAGCTATGAGAAATCTGTGCATGGATCTCTCCATGTTCGCTGATTCATCAAGAGAATGTCGCTGTCGCTTGACAAGGGACTATCGGTCTGCTTCCCGTCCAATTATACCCTTTCGAGCGATATTGCAGAAGCAAGTCGTGGTGACTCATGTCCGTGGCGAAAGCTCCGGTCGGCACCTCAGCAAAACTGTAGTGCAATGTCTCATGTTTGGGGAGATCTGTACAAAGTGGCCCAAGCATCGGGCTGCGTCCTGTAAACAGGCGACTGAGACGCGCCTCCCCAATGCCACCACATATACTATCCCGCAGTCGCTGCCTCGCTGCAGATCTTGATTGGTCCAGATCGCTCTGCTAACCAATGTTCTATAAATCTCGATTGTCGTTGATTCAAATGCAGGGTGTATAAATCAACGTCTCGCGTTTTTTAACCCTCACCCACTGCTGCCGATACTAGACTTAGAAATGATACCTCAAGATTCGTTTCCAATGAGCCCCACCACACAGCGTCATGTGCCTCCGTTAAATACGGATCGTCAGGGCCGTACTCTATGTCTTTGTGCGTAGTTTCCTCTTTTGTAAAGTACATGTCCTCATCATGGACAGGTTTCGACGGGACCGGGAACAAATTCGGCGAGGTGCTGTTAAATATCCAACACATATGATATTTTCTCATGACAACCATACCACGCTCATGATATGCAGAATGTAAGCCCTTCATTGTTCCGTTCTTGACGATGACAGTACTCAGATTTCTCGCAGAACTCGAACGTAGTCCGCTTCTTTCGCTCACTGAAGAAGGACAATCCCGATGTGCAGATCCCCTACTATCAGGTTTAGAGTCACCAGCATTTCGCGTCAGTCACACTAATCGATTTGAAGGCCGGAATTGGCACTTACAACAAGCGTCAATTCCATACTCGGACACTTACGACTGTGGCCTCAGCGCTCGACCAAGCCGTTGCATTGCACTTGAATGATCACGTCAAGGATGGGTAAGCCATCGCTCGTTTGCTTCAGATTAGGAATTCTCATCGCCAACGCAGGTACAAATTTCTGATGAATAATTACCAGTAAGAACCTAAATCAGATGATCCTTGACATTTATCATCATCGATACAACAGACCTGGCGATAAAATCTGCCTTATTGGATTTTCGAGAGGAGCATACACGGCTCGGGCTCTTGCTGGCATGCTATACAAGGTATGGAGTCGAATTGGGAGGCGTGATTAGCAGTCTTTCATCGTTGTACAGGTCGGCCTTCTCCCTCAAGACAACGACCAGCAGCTGGATTTCGCCTTCACCATATACCAGTCTACGGACATATCCGCCGCTGTTACCAGCAAAGAATTCAAAGATACGTTCTGGTAAGACTTCCAGTGCCAATGGATTATGACATTAGTGCTGACTTCTGGCAGTATTAACGTCAAGGTCGAGTTCTTGGGCGTATGGTGAATAAATGTCCCTTTCTCGTTCCGCGTGCATCTAATAGTATGACAGGGACACCGTTTCGTCTGTTGGCATCATACCTCGTGCCCTTCCATACTCCTCTGCTTGCTACAACGTCAAGACTTTTCGGCACGCCCTTGCCTTAGATGAACATCGGACACGATTTCGTCCTAATATCTGGGGCGAGCCTACTGTTAGAGAGGAAGTATTGGACCACGACATCGATATCAACTTGCCTCCTGCACATGAGCGCGATAAATGGGTTTATGAGCCCGTCGACCGCAAAGTCGATATCAAGGAAGTCTGGTTTTCAGGTACGATCCAAGACAATTATTGACACGGTAGTCAGCTCTGAATCAATTGTTCAGGCTGCCATGCCGATGTCGGAGGAGGCTCTCACCGAAAGGAAGAGAACGAGAGTCTCTCGAATATCGCTTTGCGCTGGATGATTAAGGAATCCCAAGCTGCTCAAACCGGACTTATATTCGACGAGGCCTATCTCAAGGAAATTGGCATTGATCTTCAGGACCCGCACTCTGTCGATATCCGTATGAAACCGGAGGCCACTGGGCAGAGCATTCATTCCATGATAGCACCTCACGATGGCTCGAGCTTGCTACTTTCCCAAAGGGACTACAGAGACGCACTTGCGTGGATCTATGACCAGCTTGAGCACGCTCGAACTTGGTGGGTCCTCGAGTATATTCCGATGTTAGTCACGCATCAGAAGGGTGACGGCACCTGGGTACGCCAGAGAATGTGCGTCATTATTCTCGTGTTTATTCACTGCCTATCACTCATTTTGTCCGGCGATGGAATGCCTGTGCCGTTCCTCTAGTCCGAACTACGGCGGGGGAAGGATCATACCTCACAGGAACGGTCTTGTTTATGTTCATTCATCTGTCAAAGAAAGGATGACAAAGACCCAGTCCGACGGTCGATCTTACAAACCTATCGCTCAAAACTGGGACGATATCTATGACCTCATCAAGTATGTTGATTGATGATGTGTCGAGCTTGGGCATTTGGGCGCTTTCAGATTGCCTTGGGTCTCATTTCGGACTTCTGTGATCAAGTCATGTTATATGTATCCCATGACGCAACATCCGTTACTATACCACTATGTTCCATCTATCTCTACTTCATATGTTCCTGCCACTGGACGACTCCCTCGATCACTTGCGTTACGTGCAGCCCACTACAACTCCAGATAAGTACATGAAGTTCCTTACGATGGCAGGAAGCGAGAATGCAGCCGCGAGGCCCGCGACTCTCAATGCCCCGGGCTGCCTTGTAGACTTCCACGGGGCCGCCAGTCCTGCTTCCTTTCATTCCAGACGGAACTGGTGCAGGAACCATGCTTTTGATCAATCTGTGTCTCAGATGTTGGTAACTTTACGTCCCTGTGACTCGTGTATTGGTAATTCAATCAAGATACACTCGTGAGGCTACAATTGCACGGCATTTTGCATTTGTCCAGCTACAGACTTAGTTCCTTAGAAGGATATATCTGGATCAAGCACCGCAATACGTTGCGTGTGTTCTCAGCATCTATCGTAAACGCGCCCTGTGTTAGGTGAGGCTGAACAAACAGCCTCCCAAAAGCCGGTTCTCAAATCGTCACGAGCTATCGCAGGGTGACTTTGCGCCGGATGGTCAAGGAATGCACAGAGCACACGAAAATTCAATTCAACGAAGACTATCCTCTAAAGGCATTTGCATCTCGGTTACTTGCTCCAACGGTATGCGCATGAAGCCAGAATCTGTTGATTAGAAGATCCATTCTTCGACAAATCTCGACAATGATTCGGGATTACGACTACAGAACCCCTCGCCGAATCCAGCTCCCATCGGGCAATTGGTTTGTGGCCAGTAGCGTGGGTCCAAGATCCGTCAAAACCAAATCCGGACAAGCTGATCGTAGATCCACGCCAGAACATCCTTCAAATGCTGCAAGTTGCGGCGTTGTTATTTCTCTCTCTAAAACTGATTTATGATGTTATTCTGCTATCGGCATGTCAGACCAAACCTCGGAGAAGGAAGGACCATTCTCCACAGAAATTACACGATTTTGGTTTATTCAACCGTCAAGGAACGGATGATCATGACAAGGTATATACCCCGGGCCGGGAATTGCGATCAGATCATCAGAGTGGGATTAGTATTAATATGTGGACTGAAGTGATGAGGTTATGTGCTTGTCTCCGCTTCCTAATGTGACTACACCATGCGTCCCCGGTCCTCGTTCACAGTGTGCTATCCTTTCAGAGGCACAGATTATCATCCGTTTTTGGTGCTGATATGAATAGATAACACACGGCATGGATACATATGCTTTCCACGAGGCAATACTCGCATAAACTCCTTGTCGGCTTGTTAAAGTTGATACTCAACCCCACAAGTGCCCTCAGGACCTCAGATGGCGCCACAACGTCGTATGTCGCCTTGCAACACTCCGTTGACTAAGGTACTGACATAGACTAAAGCCTCTCACCAGCGCATCTTATCTCTCGACGGCGGCGGCTTCCTTGGTCTCAGTAGCCTCATTATACTGGAGACTATAATGGACGAAGCATCTAGAAGAGCCGGTCAAGTAGTGCGACCTAGCGAGGTCTTCGACTTGATCTGTGGGTCTTCCACGGGTGGTCTCGTGGCCCTGCTGATCGGGTCCCTCGACATGGATTGTCGCAAAGCGATAGAAGCGTACAGGTCTTTATTATTCAGCATCTTTGGCGAGTCCGAAGAGTCATTTTGGGATCGCTTATTGAGCTCTTCTCCCTTCAACGAAGAAGCCTACCAGGAGGCGCTCAGAGACCTGGTCGGAAGACATGCATCTGGTGGTCTGCCGAGAATGCGGGCTGATACTAGCATACATTCTAAGGTTCTTCATCCTCGACAGATACTACGAAACGCAACTAATACAGTGCACAACAGACATTGATTGCGTTGACTGTCGATTCGCCAGAGGAGAACGGGAGGGTGGTCCATGTTAGGTCCTACTCTCCTCCTCCCGGAGCGTCGATTTCTACCTTTCCTGGCCATGAATGGTCTATCCAAGAGGTTGCCCGGGCAACAGTGGCTCAGCCTGCTTTCATGCGACCGCTTGTCCTGCGGAATGAGAACTCAACCTTCTCATACCGGGACGCTGGTCTATGTGGGTTCAACAACCCGACGCAACTTGCATTGAGGGAAGCATCGAGAATATGGAGCCGCGATCAGATAGGCCTCCTCGTCAGTATTGGCAGTGGCCTTTCTCAGCTGCATCCCAAGCAGCCCACTCGGTCTTGGGTACCCACAGAACAGTTCCTCCGTAGATTCTATGGACCACTGGCATCCAAGCGATCTTCTAAAGTCGATAAAGATTCAGCACAGACCCAAGCAAATAGTCTAGTCAAGTATCTCCTCTCTGTCGCTACTGATTCCGAATTCGTTCATACGGAGGTCTGCACTCAACTGTCACAGAGGTCAGTAGCCTCGCATGAATTATAGGAAAATAGTAATGAGGACGCCAACAGGGATATCTATTATCGTCTGAATCCTTCACTGCCATCTCCGGAGATCATTTTAGCTGATCACTTCGCAAGTCATGTTCAGAAGATGGAAGACGTCGTCAGAGATTGGCTGGACGATCCGTTGCAACGACAACACATCACAAGCATTGTTGAAGCGCTTGTTGAGCAAACACCTATCGAACAGACGATATTGACTGTCGAGGAAGCGCGATTGCTTGTCCCGCCGCCACCCCCTCCCGAAACGAATCCCGGGTACCATCCTCAGCTTGACAAGAGAAGACCACAAGAATTGACTGATTACCTACAGTATGTGTTGTGCTGTATCCTGTGTGAAACAAAGACTAAATAGATGTGTATCGTTTTGCAGTGATTATCAGGTAATCTTTATCGTAGATGACTCCGCGTCCGTAAGCGATATTATAATTACAGTGCGCGATATTGGGAATCTGAAAACATGCAGATGAATGACGAGGGGCGCTGGGACGAAGCAATGAACGCCCTAGCAGGCATCGCTGACTATGCAAGACAGTACGTTCCTGGTACGATGGAGGTTTCTTTCTTGAATTCTCCTGTTCGGCACGTGGAAGGACAAGTGATTCTCATTTTATACAGTTTGTATGTCGCGTCTGACCCTTGGCAAAGGACACTGCGACGATTGCGGAATTGTTCATCAAAGTACAGCCAGAAGGTTCGTGTTCTTTCTTCGCAAACTCAGTTTGCTTATGGAAATTTTAGGCAATACGCCGACTGGTGCAGCACTCAAGAGAGTTCTAGATGCTCAGATAATTAGGCTCGACTCCGCCATTAGTACGCGCGGATATGCAGATATCAAGCCGCTTGACATCATCGTCATCACAGACGGCAAACCTAGTTGGTGATATCTCGACCCCAGTGTGCTTCATGTCCTAACTCTTCTGCGATATTTCATGTAGCTGACCAACCGGAGGTTGTGGTGGAAGCAGCAGCAGCTCATCTGCAAGAAAAGCACCACCATCCAAATTGTATCGGAATCCAGTTCGTGCAGATAGGGCATAAGATGAGAGCGGCTTCCGCGCTTGCCAAGCTCATCAACTGCAAGAATGGAGTAAGTGGATATTTAGCTTCACTCGAAAAAGGCTGCTCTGACTCCCTGTAGAATATGGTGGACGCCGTTCCTTACACCACCGCCCTGGACACCGAGAGACTCAAGAGAATTATGCTTGGCGGGTTGCATCCAAATGTCCGGGCGTTGCTGCCCAAATAACCATGAGATCATGCATGGCTTAATACCTAGACAAACATGTCGAATATCTATATATTATGATCCAGTATGCATAGGAGACTAGGATACATGTATCATGTGTGAACGGACCAACAAACAAATGTATTGATTACGAGCACAAGATTACATGTCTAGAGATCGGTCTGCTGTTGGGCTTGACGATGGTTGTGACGTAGGTGCCGGAAGAATGTGACATTGACACCGATAACGCACACAAAGACGAAGCTGAATACGAAAACTGATGTATATGTGGCCCGCCCGAAGCGCCCCACACTCGTATCCAGCTGTGCTTCATACCCAAGGATGGAATACAAGAGTACAGCTGACGTGAAGAGCACCATCCCCCACGTGAGCAAGGCAAAGGGAACACTGAAGAACGTGGCCAGCAAAGGCGCTAGGGAAGGTTCCTGTACACACGACGTCAGCCATGCCTCATGACTAAACACATGACTTGCTCACAATGTCGACGAATCTGACTTTACCCGTTTGCCACTGTAAGTAGATGCCAGTCATTATGCTCGCCAAAGTGAACGCGATGGTCACTAATGTTACTATGATAGTAACATTGTCTATTCCAGGTACTGCCAGAAACGATACGGCAGCTCTAAAATTGCTGTCAATCGACATGCATCACATCCGTAAAGAAATGATGCACGAACGTCAGTACAACAGTAGCCTAATACAGTAAATGTATGAGGTCAAGCGGCAGAAAAAAGTTCAGATACTGACAACAAGTACCGAGATCCCTAGCTCTCCATGCAAAACGTCCATAAACTCTGCCCATGCGTCGGCTCTGCCTTGAAGCTTCATGGTTGACAACGCCTCGCGTGTACGATGTAGATGACTTCGTGGTGCGCCAAAGCAGATAGCGGAGATGAGGAGAAAACTGATATGCTGGTTTGATTTGGACTGAAGATTATGCACGGATCGCTGGCCGTACTTGTGTAATTGACGATGTCGAGCTTACAGAAGCATTGAATAATTAATTCCGTCTGAGCACTCGGCCGGAGCAACGTACCGGAAGTCAATAGGATCCAGGATACCAACTCGACAATGGCAGACGATCTCGAAGGTACGCCAGAGCCCATTGTTGTCTCCTTCAACATCAGAGTGCCATTTTCTGTCCCATTGAACTTTTCCAGATATTCCAGTAGTTCCTTGGATTGCTCTAGTCGGAACGGAGCATGGGATTCTGACCTCCGCCTCAAGCTATCTAGAAGTGGATTCGATATTTAACAACCATCGATAATCCCAAAGATTATAACATACCCATTATATAGCACTCTAAAAGTTGTCGAGCCATAATCAAAGCGCCGGAAGGAAGAGGGCGGTGAGCAGGATAGTGGCACATGAACTTCCAGTATTCTATGCGGCGACGGTCGGCTGATGCTAGAAAATAGGTTATCCCATCGCGAATCATCAATCACATCCATACATGTCAAGGCATCTGCAGAGGAGGTTACTTCATGCATCTTCTCAGATGCGTATCGGAGCTCGTGATTGACAAAAACAGTCTTGAGAGCTGGATCAGTTGCTGAGCTACTGACTGAAATATCGTATGAATCGTCTGTAAGAGTCCGGACGATGGTAGCAATGTGCTGTTCCACCTCTTGTTGGCGATCGGGTGCCGCATCGGTAACGATGTTGTCTTTCTGAAAGTACCTCCAGCCTTCGGGGTGGACGCATTCGACCCAACCAGGCCATGACTTGGAGATGGGTGTAGACTCGGCAGAAGTCATGGACCTGGTATGGAGACTCGCGCATTCAAGATCTGAGGATGACTGGCGTCTCATCGTCTGATATGCTGTCGATGCTTACTCTCAATCCTTCACCGGACCAAGTATATACTTGTGGTTCCGCTACACCATGGCGGAACGGGTGTTTCAAGATCGTGCTGAGCAGTATAACTGCCTCGTGCACAGTACTGCATTATGGGCAACAGTTAGTTTAATTAAAGCGCTACTGCGTCGGGACTCGGGAACGCACCGCTAAGGGCAGGCTCAGGAACACGGTTCCGGACGAGATTGCGATCTATGAAAGAAGTTGAGAGTAGAGATGGAACCCGTCGTAATTAGATGAAGTTGTAGTCTTACCTCTTCGATATCACCTTGCGTTAACTAGCATGATCAGTAAGTTAAGGCCATGTAGAACACGGTGCCGTACCTTCAGCGTTTAAATATTGTTTGTTCGCATCAAGATCTGGTTGCATACAATATTCCCTCGACTCTTAGTACTACTTACGTGAATTCGGTGTTTTGAGATAACAGCAGCAGCCTGAGCCTCGGGCCTCGCCGCGTTCGCATTGAACGGCCTGGCACGTCAGAATGCAAGTCAATCACCTGATTCACCTCACTTCAACTCGTCCTTCAGTTTCGGATGCCAGAGTTTGGGTATCGGCCGAGCGCCCGCTACGCGTGCGATGTACTCAGGAGCGGGCACGGTGTCCCGCGCAAATCGAAATGCTGCAAGACCCGCGTACATGCAACTAGCCAGAGCTAAGCTCGAGTTCAAGTTCGCAAGCTCGATCGAACAGAGGCATACCATACTGCAGATTCGAAAGTCGCCGTGACGGTGCTTTCTCTCTAGCGCTGACTGGGTTCGGCGTTTTTAACGTTTGACATTATTTAATCGTCGCAAATCCTATTTTGACCACATTTCCTGCCAGCGCTGTCCGTCAAATTTCGGTGGAATGTTCGTTCCGATTACTACGTGTCTGCTGCACAGGACCCGATTTACATTTGCACGAGGTACGCTGGATACAGCTGGAATGCACACTGACTTGGTTCTGGCGTGAATGCATGCATTAATTTCGGGACTCCAGATTGCTTGTATTCACAACGGAGCAACGCGCGCCTTGCGCCTATGGGAAGCGAGTAAGTGTCGCTGCTGCTGTGCGCTTGTCGATACCAATGAAACCTTTTCTGCTCCAACTAGAACAGCCGCGCTGTCGCGTAAGTGAAAATGCGGGAAGGGGCAGGAGGCACAGAGCTGTGAAGACTCGTCTGCGCTGATCCTGCAGGTCTTTGTACTACTGAACCTGCCAGACAAGGATAGCCAACCATGTCCTGCCCCCGCGGACAACTAGTAGATCACAGTCTTAAAGGTCAGCGATTCTGCTTAGTGAATCAACCCTGTCTCAAGGCTCACTATGTCCTGGTACAGCTCGGCATCTGGTGCAGCGCTGTACTGGATATTCTTCCACGGCTATCTTGCAGACTTGGTTTTTGCGCAATCAACAACTGGTTGCCTTCAGTCTCTTTTAGCCAATGGCACCACATCAGCTACGCGAATCGCTACAGACGGCAAGCTCAACTCGACGACAAGATTTAATCCGACATTACTCTTTGCACCGTGCGGAACAGAGTGGACCGTCGCTCCGGAAACGTTGACGGTTTATGCTCCACACTGCAATGAGACGCAGACCCGCATTGAACCGCGACTCACATCTCTGCGACCAGGGGAGGTACCCACACCGGTCTCTGTCTCTTGTTTCTTCACTCCAGACATCACTACGAACATACTGCTTCCTCCGACTCTCCCTACGGCCTACACAGGCCCCAGAGAGAACACCACAAGTCTCCTTCCCTCGCCTGTGCTGCCTCCGCCGGCCATCATGACAACAGACCTCCATGTTCCCCTCCTATTTCCTCCTCCTATTCAGGTGGAGTCGATCTCCATACCAAGCGTAACCGGTATACCACCATCTATGGTGACTAGTACGGAGAGACAGACGCCCGAGCTATCGCCACCTGCGTTGCTAAAGGTAGACACTCTGCCGCCGCCTTCCGTTCCGGAAACACCGACTACAGACGTGCCTACAACATCCATCACGGAGGAGCCGCCTACGTTGATTCCGTCTGTGCCACCAGGAACCCGTGTACTCGAGCCGCCACCATTGTCGAACAAATCGGTTCCTACACTGCCTCCAATGGTCACGACCTCAGAGACCGAGCCCCCGTCAGATATACCCACCCTTTCCCTACCATCACCAATCGAAGGACGGGATGTGTCCACACTCATGCCGCCTTCTGTACCAGACACTACATCCACGCTTTCGCCTCCCAAGGTTACAAACACTACTGTGGAGACTCTGTCGCCGCCGATGTCGTTGGATACAGCTATTCTCACCCCTCTCACGGAGACGCGTATCCCGACCTTACCTCCTCTTGGCATTACATCAACCGACACTGCTACACTGCCACCACCATCACTGCCAGTCGAGTTCGTATCCACCCTCTCACCGCCTTCTCCCGGACCATCCACGTCTACTCATCCGACACCTTTGTTGGAGACAGAGACCCCGCTTCTCAGCCCGCTGTCGATCACTACGGAGGAAACAACCATCACTACTCTCACTCCGCCTGGTGTTACTGTCTCGACCACGATCTTGGTACCCCCAGAGGTGCCAGTGTCAGGTACGCTGGTACTTGTTCCACCTTCAGTGGAGAATTTTACCATCTCTACCTTGCCACCTGCTCCTACGAGTGTGGAAACGTCAATCCTCACACCTCCTGTTCCAGACGGAACAGAGTCATCAGTCCTTACGCCGCCGTCCATCACGACGGTCGAGACTGTCCTCACTACGCTCACTCCTCCTTGGGTTACAGTCACAGAGCGCACAACCACACCATCGGTTCCTCCTGCACCAGCGTCAGATATACCAGTCCTCATCCCACCTCCGATGGAGAGTGCGACTTTACAACCTCCAGCTCCTACGGACGTGGAGACGTCAACCTTTACATCGGCTTCCATTCCAGGTGGAACAGCTCCGTCAGTCCTTACGCCGCCGTCCATCACGGTGGTCGAGACTGTCCTCACTACGCTCACTCCTCCTGGGGCCACAGTCACAGCGTCGGTTCCTTCCGTGCCAGCGTCAGATATACCAATCCTCGTACCGCCTCCGGCGGAGAATACGACCACATCTACCTTATCCCCGCCTACTTCTACAGGCGTGGAGACGCCAATCCTCGCATCTCCTTCCACTCCAGACGGAACAGCTCCGTCAGTCCTTACGCCGCCGTCCATAACGGTGGTCGAGACTGTCCTCACTACGCTCACTCCTCCTGGGGTCACAGTCACGACGTCGGTTCCTTCCGTGCCAGCGTCAGATGTACCAATCCTCGTACCACCTCCTGCGGAGAATACGACTACATCTGCCTTACGCCCGCCTACTTCTACAGACGTGGAGACGCCAATCCTCGCACCTCCTTCCATTCCAGACGGAACAGCGCCGTCAGTCCTTATGCCACCGTCCGTCACGAGGGTCGAGACTGTCGTCACCACTCTTACTCCTCCTGGAGTCCCTGTCACGGAGACTACAACGACGACGTTACCACTCTCTTCAGAGCCTGTATCCGAAACAACCACACCTACAAAATCAGAATCAGATACTCCCATGCTCATTCCTCCCTCCATTCCTATACTGCCAATCATTCCCTCAGTACAAGTGCCCCTCACCTCGCCGACGAACCTTACAACCCTCCCGACAGTCACCATCACCAAGACGATCACCCATACGCGCACCATCCCCTCCGTCACGATTACGCATACATATACCGCGACCGACACTGCCACTCATACCGCCTGCACATATACGGCACCGCCGCCACCTCCGGCGGAGTGCACGCCCGCGTCGACGGTCACTGTTACGCGTGCGACTAGGACGGTGACGATGTATAGCGCAACGTCAATAATGTTGTCAACAGTCACCGCAACGGCAACTGTTCGCCAGGAGCCCGAGATCGTGACATGGTGCGCACCATGTACGCCTACCGCGGCAGTGCTGCTCCAGAGTGGCAACACGGTCGTTTACAAGGATGGCACTACGATAGTCTACAAAGCTTGATTGTAGGTGAGTATCGAGTCTCTTTACAAATGAGGAGATGAATGACGACAATCCCCCTTGATAGACTGGATGCCCGAAATTACTTGATGTTTGTATAGAGTGACTCAGACGGAGGATGAGTTCATCTAGCTAGCGGATCCCTTTTCATGTGATCTACGCACCTTGCTTTCATACTATCATTTCATTTATGGATCAGACGGCATATTCACCATTGATTTGATACACGATGAAGCCTCCAACCTTCGCGGCGTTCCGAAGGCTGCCGTTCTCAGTATTTGAAATTCTTCGGTACCGCAACCAGTAACCCATTCTTTTTGGCTGTATGAGCTTGTAAGTTCAGTTGTTTATTATATGGACACACATGTATGCGTACGCTCTCACCTGCCTTTGGATGCTGTCACTCACGAACTACATCATCTAAGAGGGTTCCGACCAAACCGCTAATGACATGATCAAGAACCACGGATAATAGCAGTTCCGAGAGATATCACTGCTATCGACAGACTCTGCGAAAGTACATCCATGGGTATTACATTTGAATCGAGTGCAATAATCATGTCTTCGCACGTACCTTGGACTCTGGACCGAGCAGAAATACAGAAAAGGAGGCGCCAAATCAAGGCAGAGATGGCGGTACACGTAACCCGACAAAGCATCAAGGTTCTGACGTCCGTGGTACTGACTGGGTTCCAGTACAGTCCTCCGAGCGCGTCGCATTATGGCGTTAGCAGAATTGTTGATGAAAGGTTTCTAGAGTCTTGACAATAACGATACGCATGCGAGCACCCGGTGAACCGCCCGCGAAATTGATGTGCGAATCGCAACGCTAGGCTTCCATGTTCGCTTTCATAACTAAGGATCCGGCGCAGTGATCACAGTTCATATATCATCCATGGCAAGTCTCGTGCTGCCTTGAGTAGAAAAACCAACCCGATCGGAAGACTCGCTCAATCTGATATCAGCAGAAGGAACCCAAAACTGCAAAGTAAATTTCAGCTATTCCAAAGGAGGCCTACAACGTGGGGTATTAAGCATAAAAAACAGTCAACTCACTACTGCGTCTCCAAAACCCCAGCCCACAGCATGTTCCATGTGCTCCTCACCCTCCCGACACAGGCGGAATCACTGCAACCTCCTCCCCGCCCTTCAACATTACACCCTCCGTGTCCTCCACCATCTCAGCTTCCACGCTCCACTGGCATGTTCTCAATATATCTTCCAGGCCATTGTTGGGATGCAGAGACACGAGTAGCTCAGACAGGGAAGACAACGGCAGCGGATCTGAGGAGGGTAGACGGACACGCTCGGATGTGAGCCCCGTCGCAGTAGAGGCGCCGGCAAAGTAAAGAACGGTAATCTCAGTGTTTGCGCTCATTGTTATAAGGACATGGATGTGTTGCGAGTTGTCGACGAATGGAGAGGTTAGTATAGAAGCATATAAAAGCCTCCCTGTACAAATCGGAATCTGATCTGATCTTAGCGGCCACGCGGAGTGCACAGCACTTATCCCACGCCTCTGAAGCGCCGAACAGTCCGAGACTCCGAGATCTTCACGAAAGCATCCCATCGCCGCACCCTATCCTCAAAAAAGTTCCCTGCAATACCAGATCAGGGTAGCAAAACCAAACTGCTCTCCACGTTCGGTACTCTCGATGGTGTGTACAAACGCTAGAGCGATGCGAGAATTGGAAGGTCAAGGATACCTCCCAACACTCACAGTTGGAACAAGCAAGCAGACACGCGTCCAAAGCGGGCACTGTCAGTATCGCATCGCAAGACACATGGAGAACGCCAGAGGGTGGCGAGATACGCGAGTAGCATTTCCTAACTCCAAGGCGTCTTCAAGTTTAAGGGAACCGCTGTCGTTGGAGACTGTCACGGGGTATACGACGCAGCTGATGACCAGTAGCGTACTTTTAATGACGGAAAGAAGAACGAATTAGCTAGGAGATGATTACTTACCTCGCCATCTTTCCGGCACACTCTATGGTCATTGGAGATTCTGGCGGCATCATCGTCTGATCAGTAGTGAGGAGCTTCATCGAGATCTTCGGGAAACAGCTGTATCCACTCACTGTTCTGCATAAAATAATATAGGAGCCCTTGCACTGCGGGCAAGTCAGTTCACAGAAGCTCTGTCCTCGGAACTTAACCTGGTCGAATAGGTTCTTCGCAGCGGTGGACCTCTCCGCTAGGTTTCCTACAAACTCGGAAGACCTTGCACAATGAACGACTTGACGTCCGTGGTGACTATAAATTAGCCTCCAAGAATTTCATGCATGACCAGAACATGTACTGAGCTCTGGCCATAGCTAAAGAACAGCGAAGGGTCTCATTTCCCCCACTTCTAACCTCGTAGCGTTGATGGGGGTGTGCTGGGAGAAAGACCAGGCGACGTGCTCGTGGCGAAACGTCCTAGTGACGCGGGAGCATGGACGCATGGAACGATGATCCTCGAAAATCATGTCCGGCGGTTATGAACGCTCTAGGGCCATCTACTGAGTGATTTTTCCTGCCAGATCGCGGTCGGTAGTCTCAATGGCCTGCAATGTCCAACATCGGGCGGGCATATCATGACGTCAGATAGCAAGGGGGTAGTAGAAGGTAGGAGATCGGCGCAGTCGAGCAAATATAGTGTAAAAAGTAGACCGCAGAGTACAGCAATAGCCGACCTTCCCCGACAAGTGATTGATCATCTAGTAAAAGCACGTATTACGGTCTAACATGTAACAGAACTTGAGTATAAATTAACAAATTACAAAAACTAGCAGCGCACCTGGGGGTCGAAACCAAGAGCTACAGCCGAACCCCCACCCGCCTCTCCACGACCTCAAACCCCCTCGTCGCGCGCCTCTCGCGCGTCATCTCCTCCTTCGTCCTCACCTCATCCCGCCGCACATTCTGCACCTCCACGAGCTCCTTCACCGCGAGGATCTTGCCCGCAATGTCCGGGGTGTGCGTGTGGTACACGGTCTGGAAACGCCGGCGCAGGCCCAGCGCGATGAGCGTCGCCTGCTTGGCGTGCCCGAGGGCGATAGCGGAGCGCCGGAGGGTAATGCGGTAGTGTGTTGTTTCGGGCTGGGAGGAAAGGGAGGCGGGTGAGTTGGTGGTGGTGGCGAGGTGGCGGGATGTCGATCTGTTACAGCAGACAGACGGTGCTGCTTTCCTGACAAGTGGTCGTGCAGCGATTGCTGGCGAGGGCATGATAGAGGCAGCAGGCTTGAGCGCGATGTGTTCGACAGGCGCAGAAATTCGGTGTGCTCAATATGGTAAGTAGCCTGATCTATATTTGGCATGAAATATGGGGTGGACTCGAAAATCTTGTTCACTGTCTAGTCGACGTCTCATCGATGCGTCTTGTTTCTATATAACGATCCGGACAAATTGGAGGAACGAACGATCAATATTCAATACATGGTTTGCATTCGGGGGTCACAGCTTGCCGAAGATATCTGAACTTGGGTCTCAAAGTATCTCAGGTACACCAAACGCTCTTCCAAGAACCTCTCAGAGTTAGCTTGGTCGAAATTTTGTCGAAGCTTGACTACCGCATCCCATATCTCAGCGCTAGCTGTTGTCGCATATTCGTCTGCGCCGAAAGTCGTCTGAATTCCCATCTATTTGCGGGCCATGGCGATCAACTATCCGATCTCCCATTGACCGAGGACATCAGCGGTACCGGTCATCCATCGTCCAGTAGCTAATGCACCACAACGTCACGGAACTCCTGGAATCGCAGAATAGCTTGACGGTAAGCACGCCCTGATCGAGGTTCAGATTTCAAAGGAGCTGCTCTACGACTCGCACACCTGTTCCTAATCGATCGGCGTGGTCTTGGACGTGCACGGAGATTACGGATACAAGTACCATGCCACTCAGTCCCATCGCCAGAGGGTGACTTCTAGGCCATGTAAACAGCATCGAGTTCACAAATTTTTTGGGCCTGGTTTCTGATGTCTGGCCACATGATTGACCACTGCTGGCGTTCTTGTATACTGTCTCCAGATCCTGCCTTACCCCCGATTCGCATCTGTTGGTATCCGGAACGCCGTGCTTCTTCACCGGTTCGCTGGTTTGACAGAGTCGGTACGAAGGCGAGTGAAGGTCCCTGCAGACGGCTTCAGTGTTTGGTGAACACTGGAAACTTCTTGTGCGAGTGTCCCGAATAAAAATTTTTGGACAATGTAATGTAAAGCTTGTTCGGCTGCAATCCACGTCAAGCTCTCTCAAATGAACCCGACCTCATGGCTCTGTCTCAATGGCGGAACTACAAGTACTATCATACCAGACAGCTGGTCGGTGTACGCTCATCTCCGATTTCAACTGCGAATGCCACCGCCGAGTACAGAGAGAGAAAGTACTTGCACTGAATACTCCGAGGTACCTTCTGTGATAGCGTCGGAGCCGTCGCAAGAACAGTGACTTCTGTGACAGCTGTGAAGCTTGCTGCGTTTGTCCTCGAATGCATGCTTATAGACTTGCGAGTACTCTGCTTGACGCTTCGTGCGCTATCCAGACTCCCTCTCAATTGGTCTCCCTCCTCTATGCCAGATACTCACTCGCCGATCGTGATGTGGCTTCAGTTTCACTAACACCCACTCAACAGGGCGCCGAGTTCTCTTCACTATCTGTTCTGCGTAGAAACCTGATAGTGAAGGCAGAGAATGTCCTGTAATTCACATGCGTGTCTATAAAGTGGCCGTCGGGGGCGGGAATATCGTCAGCAGCGTCCCTCTCCTCTCCAAGCTCGCCTCCCAACGCAATGTCGACCACCGCCAGAGAACCCCCCAAGGTCCGTTTTTATGTGGCGGCCAGGAATGCCTGACGTCTAGAGTTCGCATCAGCACACCCAAATCCTCGTAGTTGGCGGAGGGCCCTCAGGCAGCTATGCCGCTACCGCCCTCGCTCGGGAAGGCTTCCAGGTCGTTCTCATGGAGGCTTCCAAGTTCCCTAGGTGAGATAGAATTGGATCCGCTTGTATGGGATGCGCTCACTAAACGTTTGGTTGCGACAGATATCATATCGGCGAGAGCCTGATCCCCTCGGTGCGGCATTACCTGCGGTTCATCGGTGCCGAAGAAAAGGTCGCGAAATACGGGTTTGCCCACAAGGCGTGTGTGTTCCCTGACGAATCACTGCATGGATTAACATAGTGTATGAACAGCCCGGCTCCGCTATCAAGTTTAACCAATTCAACAGAGAAGGCTGTAGGTTTCTCGACCTTGTCTCGCCTCTTTCGATTTGTTCCTGAATCCACTGTAGATACTGATTTCATAGCTCTTGGCCACCATAACAGTGCTTGGAACGTGGTCAGTGTCCTCATCGGGTGATGGATACACGATTTGCTGATATTTTTATTCATCCGAAAGGTCCGCTCAGAGTTTGACCAGTTACTGTTGCAGCATGCGGCATCCTGTGGCGTGCAAGTTTTTGAGCGGACCCGCGTTACTTCGCTTGCGTTCGCTCCTTCAAGTCCGTCTCAGGACGACGACCGGGAGGCGGTAATTGGAAGACCTGTGTCTGCTACATATGTCATGAGCGTAGCGGACGAATCTCCATCATCCCCAGCGTCTCCTACGTCTCCTTCGACTTCCTGGGGGTACTCGAGCAGCGAAGAAGACGCGCAGACGATCACCTTTGACTATCTGGTTGACGCTACAGGGCGAGCGGGACTTATGTCCACGAAGTACTTGAAGAATCGGAAGGTCAATGAGAGCTTGAAAAACATCGCTGTAAGCCGTGAAATATCGGTCCAGTGTGTAACTCGTGGTCTCATTACTTGTCTCGCAGACATGGGGCTATTGGAAAGATACTAAGATGTATGCGCAAGGAACTGACAGGGAGAACGCGCCTTGGTTTGAAGCCTTGAGCGGTAGGCCGTGACATACATCTGACGGCCTTGGTGTGGGTGTGCTGATCCGCTGTTAGATGAATCCGGCTGGGCATGGTTCATCCCTCTGCACAACGGCCTAACGTCCGTCGGTGTCGTGATGGACCAAAAGTGCCATGCTGCACGTTCGAGATCTGCATCGGAAGCTACGCCTCCACCGACACCCAAGAATCCGGCGTTCACTTTTCCCCTTTCGCCGACGTCCGTACAGACGAGGAGGAACAACCGATCAAGTACCTTCTCGATTGTAAGCCCCAGGCTAAGTTTCTTGTTCAGGGGTCGAAGCGACACTGCGCCTTCGAATATGGTTCCGCATTCTGCGCCTCCAACCACCTCGACGTTTAACTTCCAGAACGAGCCGCCTTCCCCCGCGCGGTCGACGGCGAGCCTGCTGTCGTCAAAACGAGGAAATATGACGAACAAATACCTCGACTCATTGAAGCTCGCACCCGGGGTGTTGCAGCTGATAGGCGGAGGTTCCCTAGTGGGCGGGCAAATTGACGAGAGTAGTGATCCTGACGCGGAACCGCTACCTGGTATGGGCAAGGCTCCGGTGAAGAGTGCGAGCGATTGGAGTTATCAATCGGCTTGCTATGCGGGCGAAGGATGGAGGGTCGTCGGTGATGCTGGAGGTAACACTACGAATGCAACAGATTTAGCGATTGGAACTGACGTCACGAATGTTATTTAGCGTTTATCGACCCGTTCTTTTCGAGCGGGATTCATTTGGCGCTCACGGGCGCATTGTCGGCTGCCGCGACGATTGCTGCGAGTATTCGGGGCGATTGTGGGGAGGGGAAGGCGGCGGAGTGGCATAATACGAGGGTGACTACGTCGTATACGAGGTTTGTCTCGGATGGGCTAATTTTGCTTGGGCGGAATGGGAAGCTGATTGCGGCGGGCTTGCAGGTTTTTGGTGGTCGTCTTGTCTGCGTATAAGCAGATGAGGTCACAGTGTATCGATGCGTTGCAGGATGTGGGAGAGCATAATTTTGAGCAGGCATTTGGGTGTTTGCGACCAGGTATGCCATCGGAACGTTTGCCATGTGTGTATTCGCATGTTGACATAGGCGTGCGTAGTGATACAGGGATCAGCTGATATGGGACCACTTTTATCACAAGCAGAGCTGCAGCGCGCCTTGGATTTTTGCCTCAATCTGTTTAGTCCGACGACGCCGGAGGAGCATGCCAAGGTTTCGGCGTTGCTCAAGGGAGCAAGCTCTGATGCGGCGCAGGATATGCTAGATGTGACGAAGCCAATGATGGATGGGGAGACATTGCAGAAGGTTATGGCGGATTTAAAGTTGGATAATGATGCGGTGTGCCAGGCGGAGCGGAAGAGAACGGGGTCGGAGTCAGGAGAAGACGAGGAAGAAGAGAGGAAGGGTAGGCAGAATGACGCGGCGACGGTGAAGATGGTGCTTGAGAAGGTGAACGCGAGGCGGGTTATACATACGGAGCATAGCGGGATTAGTGCGTTTGAGGAAGAGGCGTTGGGTGGGTTGGTGGTGAGGTTGGTGGAGGGGAGGCTAGGGCTGGTGTCAGCGGTGTGAAAGACGATGTTTGGGCAGTGTGCTTTGCTTTCTATTTTATTCTCTTCTGTTGTTGTGTTATGAGTGCATTTTCGGTGGTCGATGTAGATTATCTGTATATATGCTTCGGCTCCTTGTATATATTTGTATTAGTAGAAGTAGCGAGGGGATGCATGATGGTGGACGTACGAACCTCTGGGCAATGGCACGCCTCTCTTTACAGCGTCATAGAGAGGATCCTACGACTGAAACTTTGTGAAACTAACACGCTTGTCGAAAGGCATCATTGTGTGTGCAACCCTGTCTTATTATGTCTGGAACGTTCAGGGACTGTAAAACAGGTAATTGCGGCTGCGACACGGGGAGTCGAATCAGCAGCAGTAGCGCCCATCCCACCTTGTCATGTATCTTAACACATTTCGTGCAGAATCAAGAGCATTTATTCGCGAGAGGCGAATGGACGTAGTAAGTCAGCGTAAGGCGGACGCGTCAAGCGAAGGTGACAATCACGTGATAGCTGTGACACCAGGAACTCTCTCCACATTCTTCGGATTCTCAGCAACTTGCTGACTTCTTCAACGTTGCGTCGACAACGCCAACTGGCCTGTGACGCGCTGCGCAGCCGGAAACGCTAACAGGAGGCCGTGGTGATGTCCGGCGCAGCAGTGCTTTTTCAGTCTATCGACCTGCTCGCTGACTATCGCAGCATATTCGATGAATTGAGCATCGACATCTCGCAGACACAGCCGGCCGACTGTCCCAGAGTCTACACAATCTGCTGTTAACTCCTTGACTACGCCAGAGACCGTTGACTTCTCTGACCGCTGTTGACTAGTCGTCGACTGGCACAGCTCTGCGCGCCGCTGGAGTGTTTGATGATGGCTCAAGCGATGTACGACTCGCTCAGCTTAGCGGAAAAGGCTGAATTCGATGAAGGAAGTAGGTGTACTTGACCAGCACATGTTTATAAGTGTTGGAACTAACGAGTCCTCTAGCCACGCAGCCGGCTATGCTATATCTGTTGGACAGCAATGACGCCCCGTCAGAAGGACAACGTCGAGTTCTCGTTTCTTCCCTCTCGACAGTCATTCGAGAACAAGCGGGCGCAGAAGAAGAAGTGTTAGTACTGGAGGAGCAGCTGGAGGAAGCGAGAAGTCGACGTGATGCTCTCTCGAAGCTCGCGGACAAACACCATGGCGCGCTCTCGCTTCTCCGGACAATACCCCCCGAGCTGCTATCCCAAATTTTTGTCCACTGTCTTCCTCCAGACGATCACTATCCCAGCTCTAGGACCCCTCCATTGACGATTTCCCAGGTTTGCTGCGCCTGGAGAGCCATCGCACTACGGACTCCTCGCCTCTGGAGCACTGTGGGCTTCATACTGAGCGAGGTCTCTAGGGATGAGATCTGGACCTCTCTAATGAAACTTTGGCTGGCTCGTGCAGGTGCATGTCCGCTAGGCCTGACATATACCTGTCCTGGTATCGACGCCAGAGAGTGCACCAAATACCTGGTCCAAAATCTGTCTCGGTGCAGACGGCTTGAATTGCACCTATCAACCGTCGTCCTTACCACGGACATTCCTTCGGTGGATCTCCCGCTGCTTGACTCTCTAATTATCTACGCCAACTATCCCCATCATTACTGGGATCAGGATATCGATGCTTTCAACCTCTCTCCCATGTTACGGTCCTTCTCGCTTGTCTGGGACAATAAAACTCAGCGTTCGTCTGGATCTCGCTACCCGATAGTGCATTTCGTGCTGCCGTATTCCAGATTGACGGAATTGGAGCTTACCGGACTCTATTACGTGGCATCGATTCTAAAGGTCCTGGAAAATTGCGAAACATTGGAGACATGCACAATTAAGGATTGTGAAACTCACCCATTATTGGAAGATCTTGAAAGTCTTCCTGACGTCTGTTTGCCGTCGCTCCACACCTTTGATTTAGGGGCTGTGGACTCCACGATTATATTACTGAGGATGCTCACTCTCCCTTCTCTGCGCCATCTTCACGTCGGAAGCAACGGTGAACTGACATCACCCCCGGTCATAGCTCTTCTTTCAAGGTCCAGATGCCAATTAGAGACTTTGAAACTGAGTTTCTACAAGCGATTTTTCCGGCGTTCCGCCGATTTTCTGGAATTCGCTCGATCCATGCCGTCTTTGACCACACTCCATCTCTGTTGCAATCGCCCGGACCGTATCCAGTTTTGGGACGACGCCACACTCGAAACACTAACTTACAAGCCTGCCAAGAACAACTCTTCCCCATGTCTTCTACCGAACCTACGCGATCTGAACATCAAAGTCAGGGGCCCTGATGATGCCAACGTTAGTGCAGAGATACGCCTGGAGCTGGAGAGCCAGCCAAGCAGCGACGTGGCGGAAGCATTTCTCCGATCCAGATCAAAGCACTGGGTTGCCAACAGCGGTCACGCTTATGCTACGCTGGAGAGAGGCTATGTTGGTGTATACCTCCCTGGCGGTGATTGGCGCTTCTGGTCGTTGTCTGAATCAGGTGAAGTGGTGACTGGACATCCTGATCAAGCCAATTGGAAGGAGTATCAAAGCGACTCTGATGATGATGCATGACCAGTGACCATCCACACGTTGCGCTAAGCAAGGCCCTGATATACTTATCTAGCTATGGAGAAGCCATCGGGTGGCCTATGGACGACCAGCTGCTTACAGTTCCATCTCCATCTTCACTCCAAACTCTGCTACCCGCTTATATACACTAATTAAGTGGCCAACCATCCTGCCCTTCCAATGATGCTGGCATGTGCTCAAACCAAGGGATGTCGCAAGTGAGGTCGAAACCGCGTTTCGCATTCGACCTGACCCGGATGTACATGGCTTGTGCTTATGGACTGCAAAACGGCGTCAATGTCGGAGCATATAATACATGAAACAAACGTTGGGCACTTACTTCCGGTTCCATGGATGCCACATCCTCCATGCTGTTTAGAGCTAGTGCGACGCGCGATGATCGGTCTTCTCAGTGGATTCAACGATGAAGCTAAAAAGTTCCACTGCATCGCCCAGCTGCCACGGTCGTATTTCTAAGTGATAATTGCACCCACGTAATCAAAATATTGTCAGGACATTAGGACCCCGCAGAGTGCTATCTTGTCCGTCGCATCCCCGCAACCTGGCTATAAATATGATGAGAAGCTTGCCTTGCATAAGATCGGAATATTTGCGGTGTATTCGATACTGCCGCTAGTGATATAGGAGCTTTAAAACTAAATTTATCTTCTTCCTGCTTCGGATGAATGAAGAAGCAGGTACTTTTTATGTTGAAAACATATCCCGACATTATTCGCTGTTTACGAATTGTTAGTGTAGGATTGAAGCGTCTCGTACTTTTGCACATGAGTGTGACCCATACTCCATACTACTTTTCTATGCCGAATTTTCGGCGAAAAAGTCTTCATATGTCCTATAGCTACTGTTTACCAATTGGTTTACTTCGCCAAAATAGCGTCAGCCCCCGGACTCCGCTGTCACGTGATGTCATGGATGTCCTCTCTTCCAAGCACGTCGATCTCCGCACGCTGACTTATGGAACAATGTTAGTAAGAATAGCATTCCAATGTCCCAAGCAGACGACAACGCGCTCCGAAGACATCCACGCCGGATCAGTCTCAGGTCCATATTACTGGATAAATAGTTCAGACAGCACTTTGTTGTTGCGACGACACTGGGTTTCGACGACCTTTCATGAACGATGGAGCCAACTCACGAACAAGAAGTCACGGATTATGACCAGCATGACGAGAAAACCACTCCACAGGACCGAGATACGCTAAGGAAGGTGGTAGTAGCAGAGAAGGAGAAAGTACATCCAATGTACCAACGGAGTAAATTGCGGTCGTGTGTTATAGTAGCGACATGTACACTGGCACAGTCGATCAACGTGCGTATACTAGTCGTGCTCTGCTAGAGTTATGAAATTGAAGAAGGCACCTTAGGCTCTAAGCTCCGCTTCAGTGGCAATAGCTCTGCCTAGCATTGGGCACGAACTGAATGTTCCTCAAGAACGGCTGCAGTGGATTATTTCAGCATACTCATTGACGTCGGTGCGTCAATATCATCGTCCGTTGTTCCCAATCTGACCGAAGTATTATCAGGGGTGTTTGCTACTATTCCTCGGACGACTAGCGGACTTGTATGGGAGACGAGCGGCGTTTGTACTTGGTTCTTTGACCCAAGTCGCATTTGGCTTGGGGTGTTCTTTTGCCAATGGTGCGTGTTTATAGCAATTATATTCCTTCTAGCTAACACGGAGATGTTAAGACGAAATAACGCTCGATGTGTTGCGAGGGTTTCAAGGAATTGGTGCAGCAGCTACTATTCCTGCCGCAGTGCGCAATATCATGTCTAGACCATGTCTGTCACATTGCCTTACTGTCTTTTTCCATAGCTCGGTATCCTTGCTCATGCGTTCCCTCCCTCCAAAGCACGATCATGGGCGTTCGCAACATTTTCGGCGGGTGCTCCAGTTGGTGCGGCTCTAGGTAACAATGTTGGAGGCGCTCTGGTTCAACTCACACAGTAAGTGTTTGCCTGCAATTCTATCAGTGCCGCCTCTCATCGTCCACGCGCAGAAAAACATGGCGTTCAACGTTCTATTTTTCGAGTGGTCTGAGCTTCTTGACTGTGATCGGTGCCCTAGTGTCTATTGACCGGGACGAACCTTCACAAGAAGAAGACAAACGAGTTGACTGGCTCGGAGCGGCTCTGATAACGAGTGGTCTGACCTTGATCGTTTTCGTATTGAGTGACGGCGAGATCGCACCTAACGGCTGGTCAACATCTTGTATGCGTCCCACATCTCTTCAAGGCACCATCTCCTCACTTGCTCCATGACTCAGACATCATCGCCTTGCTTATTGTCGGCGTCGTCCTTAGTGCGGCATACATCGTTTGGCAGCGCTATCTCGAACGTGTGCAAGACTCGCCCAACCAGACGTACTCAAGGTGGACTCCTCCACCATTGATGCGTCCTTCAATATGGCAGCGCGCAAGGGGAAAGTTTGCCGCTATGCAATGGGTGGCGTTCTTGAATTACGGGTGCTTCGTGACGTGGCAAATCTGGGCACAGGTGAGTGTTTGCATTTTCAGTTCATTCACCGAATACTCATGCATGAACAATCCAGCTGTATTACCAGAATTTTCTTGGTCTCAACCCCATCCTGACAATGGTCCGGTTCATCCCCATGTTTGTCACTGGGTTCATCTGCAACATGATCGTTGCGCTGTTAGTGTCCCGTGTACCTGTTGTCTTACTTCTTGGTCAGTCCACCCGTATGAGTCCCTTGTCCATTCGCTCATCTCACTCCCCAGGTCTTGGGACAGCGTTAACGGGTTGTGCCGCCCTCCTGTTCGCTGTTGTGGGTCCATCAGCACCCTATTGGGCATACGGCTTTCCAGGCGCGATATTGTCCGTGTTTGGGACAGATTTCATGTTTGCATGCGGGACGATATTCGTCGCGAAAGTGGCGCTGCCGCATGAACAAAGCGTTGCGGGGGCCTTGTTTATCACTATGACGCAAGTACGACCCGCGTTACCTGTATCATGTTCCTCACGATCAGAGTCTGACTTTGGATCATCTTTCCAGCTTGGTACTGCATTCGGCTTGTCGATCAGCACGATTGTGTACGACAAGGTTCTGGAGCACCAGTCCGCGTTGATGGGCGTTGTCACCAGCGCGGATGGTACGAATGCTCCGCGGCATGCACAGCTCAAGGCGTACCAAAGCGCACAATGGACATGTTTCGCTTTTGGAATGTCCGGTGAGCCCTTCTTTGTTCTCTTCATTTCTGTTTTTTGCTCATAGTGTTTGCAGCCTTCTTATTAACTATTGTCTTCTTGTGGGACGCCGGCATTGTTGGTCATCGAGATCCAAAACCCACGGACAGCGAAGAGACGGTGGGCCGGAATCCTAAGTCTACAGAGACATAGACATCTACACTGATGATGTTTTCTTGTCGATTTGGGGGCTTGTTTCGGGGAATAGAGGCATAGAGGCATCAGTATTTCAGCATAATTCTGTAGATCTACGCGATGGATGAGCGTACAGATACGTGCAGTTGCAACCAATTAGCTTGTGCTCAGTGCATTGACTAGCCTGCGGTGTAGGTACCGTCTGGTGTCGCAATATCTGCTCGGATACCATGACTACTCCCGTCCCCCAGGACTGATGCTCGTAGTAATCAAGCTGCTTTCTCGCAAAAGCTCAAGAATAATATAATAAACAGCAACAATGTCAAACATCACGCATTCCCATACAATCATGAAGACGGGGCAGTACACTTGAAGTCCAACTAAACCGTGGCAGGAACATCAATCATCGACGCCCGGCTTGCCAGAGATAAGGAACCGCGCGTACCTGCGATACAGAGGCGATATTCTTACAGGTGTATGCCGCAGTGCCGTTGGGTGGGCTGAGCGACGTGCCGCTCGCGGTGATGTCTTGGCACTCGGCGGAACACTCCAGGTCGGCGACCAGCCCGCGTTCCTTGCCTGAAGACGTTCCCGTGATGTTGTAATCTATATAGATCAGAGTGAATAGCAGTGTAGGCCTTGAAGAAGGAAGGGGAAAAGCGGGAGGAACGCACAGTGCACATCAGAGATGGAGAGCGTGCTGGGATACTGGGCACAAACTGCAGCATCAGTGGAGTAGCACTAAATAATGAGAGAATAAGAGAGGCATAAGTTGTAGTTCGTACTATGTAAGCTATTTCGACTGACCTGGTTAATGTAAATCGGATAGTCCACGTTCTCGACTAAGCCCCCAACAATGTAAGAAATTCAGGTGTGCAAGTTACTAGATTTCAGTGGCACCGTCTTACCCTGGAAGTTAGCGAAAGTAATGTTCTTGACATATCCAGAGCCACCGCCTGCAGTACTATCTACACTCCTCGTCAGTCATTTCGCCGAAGTGTGGCCGAGAAGGGAGGACTCACTATCATATGGCGAGCCCCCAAACACCTTTATCCGCGCGCCGTTCTCTGCGTTCTTCATGACAATGTTCGACACGGAGACGTTGGCGACGATGTCTGTCTCGCCTGCGTACTACCAGGACATTATGCAGTTAGTAGATAATTATATGCAGTCGATGAAAAACGGAGGGAGGGAGACAGAAGTGAATTGGTTCGAAATTCAAATGCGGTATGTGCGTAAGAAGTAAGGATAAGTACGAACCTGGCCGAGGCTACCGACAGAGACTCCGTGCGAGCCGTTGCAGTTCAGATTGCTTATAACGATGTTAGTCGAGTTGGGTTTGAAGGCTGCAGTCGTTGGAGTTTGGGATGGAGGTCAGTTAGAGATACGTTTGAGGAGGAGAAGGAATGGATAGAAACTGGAACGCACAGACGCAATCGTCATCATTGTTAATTGTAGAGTTCGTGATTCTATCGGCGAGGAGAGTTTTTAGCATGTGGTATAGAAGGTGCAGACAAGCAACAGGGAAGGAGGCTTACGTTACGTATGATGAACGATAGATGTCCCAGCCGTCAGAGTTAGCTGTTGGGTTGACGGAGTAAGAGACGCTTGAGATGCTAGTGGTATGCATCACATAAACAGGGTCTTCATGATGATGACAAGTAACAGTAATAGTCATACTTGATACCCCGGTATGTGATGTAGGAGCTTTGGTACACAAACTGAATGAAAGAGGCGTAGGCAAACGAATAGGGCTATACTTTGGTGAGGCTTACGTTGTTCTGGATCACAGCATCTTGTTAGCTACGACACAGTTTAGAGGGGGGAGAACGGAGTGACTCACCCAGAATGGCGAACCAATCTGCGTCAAGTCCTCTATCAATACATTTGTGGCATTGCCTACCGTGAGTGGGACAGGTCTTGCGAAGGTGCGGGAGGAGCCTCCGGCGGTGCCGCTGTTCTATAATACTTCAAGTCCATTTATCAGTAAAACGGTGTCATACTGACTACTTACCTGGTTAGTCGCGTAGGCATCCCACCACACTTGCCCGTTGCTGTCGAGAGTTCCACCTCCGTACAGGTGGATGTTATTACCAGATAAGAACCAGAACGTCGTGCTGTGCAAGAACTCCCTAAGCAAATTTCAATGATCGCAGAAAGGCATACCAACGCATTCTGATATGTCATGTAATAGCTCTGAGGCGACCACTTGGCAATATTCGGAGTGTACTGCACTATACAACCCCGTTATGGGCATTCACATAAAGACGTGAATACGGAAATTTACCAGTTCCGCTAAGTTCAATCTCGACATCACTAAGCACTGTGGTGAATAATAGTGTATCCACTACATAATACCCGTCCAACACGATGCGCCCATTACTCGAGCACTGCTGGAATGCCGTATTAATGTTCGGCCCATCGTCCTGTCCACCACCAATAGCTTTGACAGAACATATCGTCCGACCTAGGTTATCAGTCGAGGTAAGCACGCCACCCGACAGAGCAAGAGCGGTGGTGCCCAGTAATAACGTGGAAAGCAAGAGCCCGAGCATGTTGGCAACGTAGGACGTCTGCCCATTCCTCACCGTGCTCATAAATGAGAGCATCCCGGGCCGGGGTAAACATAATTAGCCATCCCGAAGATGTCAGGCGGTACTGAGTCTTCCAGAGAAGACCAAGGCGGAGGGCCTTGTTGCCAGCTGCTGAGGCCTTGCCGCGTTGAGTAGCTGGTCAGGTTACGGCATGCTCACCAAAGTGCTCTCACAAGGATGGCAGCCGGCGAGACAGGAATACAATCCGTGTGTTAGGCAAGCCGAACGTCGGTCGCAGCGGTAAATACCAAGGACGTGGACACCAAGTTACCATCATGCGACTGGTCAAAGCTGGAACAATCCTACAAAAGTGCGGCTACGGCGGCCCGGGCATCCCTCGTCGCGTTTGTGGCAACACGACGCGCTCTGGTCAGTGATTCTTGAATCTATCATATTCGCTTTCTCACTCCTGTGCACAATCTGAGACCTCTACCGTCCCCCTCGTATCTCACTCTTGATGTCAACGGTGAACTCTGCAAGGACCGTCTCATCGAGTTGCGAGATGAATTGTAGGTAATTGTTAGTCCAACTTGCAGGTAGTGGGCCATTGCACGCATGGCAGGATTTTCGAGTCCTGAGCATGCATTTAATATTATATTTATATAATTTAATATGTATGAATAATGTGGTTATGCTTGTGCCAATAATCCAGAATGGCAAATGAACAATTTCATGCAAAAATGCAAAGACAATCAGATTAAGGCCTTTATGCAATCAAATCTCTCATGTTCATAACCACCACCTATGGTTTCCAAGTCCATCACATGGCAAGTTCAAAGGCCAGTGCAAGTCAACAAAATTTGCCATATTTGGAAATTGATTAACTAATCATGGGAAACTAGCCAAACAGAGCAAAAGATTACAATTCAAATGGGTACCCACTCAAAAAGTGCCACATTTGGAAGCTGATTAGCTAATTTGGGTGATGCCAAATTGGTCCAACCCCTTCCACCAATCTCCCTGATTTTATTTTCATTTTTAGGTAACTTTTCTGGGTTTTATACAAGCATCAAGATGCCATCCCTATATATATCTGTCAGCTATTTTTAGCACTGTGACAAACCCAGGTGGCTTCAGGAATATATTCAGATTTGTTGCAATTTGTCAAGATTTTTCTGGGCCAGGCAGTGTAGAGCTAGACTATTATTATCCTCACAGATCTGGGTGCAGGGCAGGCCAATTCAAACCTGACCTGACTTCCAAGAGGATTGGCTACCCTATATAGACATAATACTACTATTGTGCTAGAGCACCATATGGTTGCAGCACTTCATTAGTAGCTCTAAAGGACATTGTTTAGTGGGTCAGTACTACTACACTGGCTGGAATTAATAACTGACCATAACTCCAAACCTAACAAAATACTCTGCCCATACAATGTATACTGCAAGCATATGGCACAGTGCACAGCATTCTGATGAAAAAAACAGAGCAAACAATTATGATCTAAATGGGTACCCACTCAAAAATTGTGATATCAGGAAGCTGATTACATAATGGTGGAAACCTACTCCTAGAAACAAACAGAGCCAACAATTCCAATTCAAATGGGTATCCACTCAAAAATTGCCACTGGGGAAGCTGATTACATAATCATGAGAAACCACCCCTAGAAACAAACAGAGCCAGCAATTCCAACTCAAATGGGTACCCATTCAAAATTTCCAAATTAGGAAGCTAATGACATAATCACAAGAAACCACCCCAGGAAACAAACAGAGCCAGCAATTCCAATTTAAATGGGTACTCATTCAAAAATTGCCACATCAGCAAGCTGATTACATAATCACAAGACACCACCCCTGCAATCAAACAGAGCCCAGTATTCCGATTCAAATGGGTACCTACTCAAAAATTGCTATTTTAGGAGCCCCATTACCTAATTTGGTACTACTACCTGGGTATACCCCCTCTCAGCAATTCTCCTGAATTTTTACGCATTTTTAGGCATTTTCCCCATTTTATTAGAGCCTACAGTGGCCATTTTTTCACAGCCCAGATACATTTCACAGTCATTTACAGCCCAACCAGTGCCCAAGAAGATATTCTCATTTTTCGCAATTTTCTACACTATTTTTGTGGTTATTGGTGTACTATAGTGACTGAAATTCATGAATTATTGTATAATGCAGTCAGAATATTATGTAACCCAGGCCAAGCAGCCGGCGCATGAAGACAGACCACACAAATATCAATGACGCACTTGGTGTTTGAAGGCAAAACTCTATGTATGTCATAGCCTGTCGCAGCGGCACAGCATTTTGACTGACCAATCAGAAAGCCGGAACTCCAGTCGACGCGGAAAAGTTCGCGCCACATTGGTTCCCACAGTAAGAAACATGTTACTGATCCACCCAGCAGAAACAAATCCACAAGGACCCACATAGGGGTCCTAAATTGACGAAAATATTTAGATACATTTTTTTATATGTGTATATAATATATTTGAAGTCTCAGGAAGAACGGAGCCCAATCAGAAGAGCGGCGGGCTGAACACGAGAAAAGCTGACTACAAATCAAGTTTGTAGTCAACACTATGAGCGGAGATTAAAAATCCATTACAAGTTTTGAAGTAAGACTACAAAATTAATTCGCACGTATTCTCGGCACGCACGACTTTCAAGGTTCGGCTCCCTCGGCTAGGATTTTCCAGGCTAAAAGAACGCCTCCGTCGTAAACTCAGGACTCGTAATTATCCCGAATGCACTCGGATTCAAGAGAACAAGAACACGACGACGGACGGTTTTCGAATCCTGCATCATGACGCGCGGCGTATCGCTTTTCATCCCACATCCAAGGACTCTACGCGTCACAATAATCATCTGCAAATGCGGTTTCACTCTGGTAAGCTTCACTGTCGACGTTGGGCATCCTGTAAGTCGCCACTTGATACCGGTCCAGGACGACTTTCTCCTGCCATTCCATTCAGTTGGACATCTGCACGTACTCGTCCTTGTAGTTAGTTGATGTCGTCCAGAGAATAACGGGAGAAAAGGCAGTGTGCCTGATTGATCATTCAATGTCGGTGGTTCATATACGGCATTTGGGTGATGATGCTAAACGCATGTATGGCAATATGATATGGTGTGGATGGTGGATGGTGGCGGTGGGTCGCTCACCGATGATGACGGGTCTTTGACGTCCCCGGCACACGGTGTTACCTAGAATTCATGTTCACGGAGACATCAGTACAAGTGGCTGCATCTGAAGAATACAATTAACTAAGTACAGCTGGGATTTGACAGCGCCCGATACATTTGCTAGCATATCATTCTTACTGAGGTGACCGCTGGACAGGTTGGTTCTTGCAGCGGTTGCTGCATAGCTGAATGGGGCCAACGGATGCACTTGAGAACGAAACACAATGTTTAGAGTTTAACAAAGCTTGCACCGCCACAATCAAGTTGGCCGCTTCTGTGCTAGCGCTCATATCTCGGGATAGCAAACCTTCCTGAGTTTGGTCTCCGATGTCTTACTGTCTCAATCGCTGGTGTCGTTCCCATGTACCTTTGGCCACCGCCATCCAATGAAATAGGTGTTCATCGATTCAAGAGTAATCACCGCTGCTAGTACTAGCTGAGTCAGTTAATGGCGCTTCTCTGGATCCATCGCTGAACCCCGGCTCAACAAGTGCTGCGACCGACAGTATTGCGATACACACAATTGAGTTGAGTAGTATGGTCTTATTTAATAGGAACTCATCATTCACACTATATAAGGTCTTGGATGACATCGAGCAATAGCGTCGAACTTATCTGCTGACTCTCAGAGTTCTTTGTTCTTCACGCTTTTGAATGACGACGCTATCGTGCTTTCGATGTCTGTCCGTACAGCGCGAGGATCTCCACGACATTTGATACGCGTTGGGTCCGACTCGGACCCAACGCGTCAGGAATGGCCACGGGTCACACCGCGAGTGTCCCAAGCGAGTCCATACCCTCATTCGCGTACGTCGCACCCGTAGCGTGCAATGGTGTGGGTCCTGGACCATTAGTGTCCGATGCCCGAGGCATAACGAACGTGGAGTGTGTGACGGCTGAGAACGTGTCCTCCCAGCTGCGGTGAGCATCATTCTATATTTTAGCATCATCTAAAAATGTATTGAGCGCTGTCTCTGTGTAGATGTATGCTAAAAATATGTCATTTGGGTCAAAAGGTGAATTATTGAACACCGTGGACACAGCCTGTTATGCCGGGTGCGCGGTAATGCACGGTGTGTCTGGTGATGCACTGTACCTGTTCTCAGGTGACCCTCGGGTCTAATACTAGCGGTCGCACCCACTATTTGCATCCATTTCTAGGTCCGATGATGCTGGCTCAACGAACTGTTCACTGTTTTTTTTTTGCGCGCTCTGAAAGCCGATTCAAAATTTTGACGAAGACAGGGTCGATGCCGTTATTCCTGCCAGGCCGGCCTCTACTCTGATGTTAATATCACTCAATTTAGTTTGGCGTCTTTCCTCTTGCACTGTCTCATTTCCTCATCACGGACCTGGTCACAGTAGACGACAGGGGAAGCATAAATCTCGCAGAGCAACTGCTAGATGAGACCATCATTTCTCTCTGACTCTTGAGAACACTGCTGCCAGGTCTGATCCGTGATCATTTTCAGGGACTTTCTCTTGCGCCATCCATGTCAGGTACGGACTTGAGTGAGGCAAGAGACAGTCCCCATCTAGCGCTCAGCCCAGAGTATAATTTAGATATAAAGGCTCGGAAATGCAGCAGTACTCTCTCAACACAGCAGTAGTGATCCCTCAGGCACCCTGACAAGCCTCTAGGATGCTCTCATCGACTGGTCTGCGATCTCTGGCTCTTGCCACCATCCTTGCAACCCACTCGTATGGAGCATTGTACGAAAGCGTATCCCAGCTGCCCGGGTCGACGTACGACTTTGTGGTAGTAGGCGGTACGTATCTCGGAGCCCTCCAGAGTTCCATGTGTTCAACAAACACTCTTTAGCTGGAACCGCTGGCAATGTAATCGCCAATCGCTTGTCTGAAAATCCTGCTGTCTCAGTTCTCTTATTAGAAGCTGGGATTTCGTGAGTGCCATAGTTGAATATAGCTCCTGCACGAGCCAACAATCCGATCATAGGAACCAGGCTGGGGATGTACCATCCATCGAAATCCCCATATTCGCCTCGTTCGCCGCCCCGGACACTGCCTACGACTGGAACTATACTGTCGTACCCCAAGAGGGTCTCGACGGGCGGTCGTTCCCCTATCCTAGAGGATACGTTTTGGGTGGTTCCAGCTCAATTAGTACGTTGAACCCCACTTGCTGCGATAGACATATATATTGACGTCCCGATGAGATTACATGGCATATACTCGTGGCTCTTCGGATGACTATAATCGATACGCCGAGATCTCTGGCGATCCTGGCTGGTCATGGGATAACCTACAGTACTACATCAAACAAGTAGGCTGACCTTATCACACTCTCGACTTTGTATATTGACTTGCTTGACAGAACGAGCAATTCATGCCAGATGGCAGCAACGCGACTGGAAAATACAACCCCGCCGTCCATGGCTACAACGGAATCAACACCGTCTCACTTTACGGCTACCCAACTGTGATCGACCAGCGCGTCCTGCAGACGACGCAGGAACTCGGCAGCGAGTTCCCATTCAATCTGGACATGAACTCTGGCGATACCCTTGGCATTGGTACGTGAGCATCGCGAGTATCGGCTGATACCGCCTGTTGATCATGTCGGACGATCAGGCTGGACGCAGTCAACTATCCGGAACGGTGCCAGAAGCAGCTCGGCGACGTCCTACCTCGGTCCGCAGTACATCAATAGACCGAATCTGCACGTTCTGGTGCACGCTCAGGCGACACAGCTGTTCGCAAGCAAGACGAACGGTTCTAATGTGCCTTCGTTCCACACGGTGCAATTCGCAGAGAATCGACAGGGTATGTAGATACCATAATATGTGTACTTCACCGGCTGACTGGAGCCTCTAGGTAAATTCAATGTGACGGCGAACAAGGAAATTATCGTATCAGCTGGAGTTTTCAACACCCCACAATTACTGATGCTTTCTGGTACGAAAATCATCGATCTCTGGATGGAGAACCAGTTTTGACCCATTTATCCAGGTATCGGCGACAAGACCGTTCTCGAATCTCTGGGCATCGAGACCCTCATCGATAATCCCTCTGTTGGCCAAAACATGTCTGACCACGCACTTATCGCAAGTCCCTGGCTTGTAAACAGCACCCAGACTTTGGACACTATCACCAACAACGCTAGCCTCGTCAATGCGGCCATGGCGGAGTGGAACACGACGTACCCGCATGAAGGTCCTCTAGTGGATGGCGTGATGCCTCAGTTGGGGTTCCTGAGGTTGCCTGATAACTCGAGTATTTTCGAGCAGTACCCTGACCCGACCGCAGGCCCTAATTCTGCACATTATGAGTTGATCTTTGTGGTGAGTCCATGTTTAATGCAATCTCTGTTGTTGTCAGTTGCCCAACGAAATGAACAGCCTGCGTTCAGTATCCCATACTTTCCATCGCCTTCCACAGGCAACTACATGACGATATTCACCACCGTGATTTCAAGCACAGCGCGTACGTGCGCTCCCGACTCATCTTTATAAAACAATACTAATGTCCTTCTCAGGTGGCACCGTAACGATCAATAGTACAGACCCTTTCGTGCAGCCCGTCATTGATCCCAAGCTCCTCGGCACGGATTTTGATGCCTACGTCGCTGTCGAAGCGATAAAGGCCGCGCGGCGCTTCGTAAACGCTAGCGTGTGGTCGGACTTCATCATTGGCCCTTATGAAGCGTGGGCGAACACCACCACCGACGCGGAGATTGAAGCGTACGCGCGGAGCACTGGTAGCGTGATATTTCATGGTGTGGGCACTGCGGCGATGTCACCGAAGGGCGCGAGCTGGGGTGTCGTTGACCCTGATTTGACGGTGAAGGGAGCGAGCGGATTGAGGATTGTTGATACCTCGGTCGTCGTAAGTGGAGTGCACTTCTCGAAATTAACCCTGCTTAAGTGCTGCGTACACAGCCTATTGTCCCGAGTGCTCACACGCAAGCATCGGCGTACATTTTTGCTGAGCGAGCCTCTGATCTCATCAAGGCAGCGTGGAAGCTTTAAGCTGAAGTGTGTCAGGCATCAGATCCTGGCTAAGCTCGCGGCCTATTCGCGTAAGGAATGTGGCTGAATGGTTTTGTTCGTATTTCGTACATTTCTGGGATGAGATGGACAATAATTAGATAAATTAGCTAATTGAAAATACATAAAAGTATGATGTGGCTGGATTAAGGACGATGTGAATGCGAAACCCAAGCGACTAGCAAAGTGGCTACGGCGGTCCGCGTCGCGTCTGTGGCAACGCGATCGGTCCTGAATCGAATTCGCTACAGGATCTTTATGTTGGATTTTCGGATTGAGGTACGAGCTCGCTCGCGGAGGGTATGGGCCGCGATAACAGCTGATGTGGAAAAAGAATTTGTGCAAACGTGGCATATAATTATTCTATGTGATAGATGGATAAATCGCTCTACAGTCAGCCCCACTGAGTTTCCTGATTCTCGCAAGGCTCACTGAATTCAACTGATTGCGACGGCCTGTGGCAGTCCGATTCGGCGCGACGATAGAGCGATAGTCTTCGCCAAGTGGTCATGAATCATGATCGAACAGATAATCATCGGTGCTGTTCTTTGTACTCGAGGGTAACAGCCCTTGCCACACTCGATGTGGAGATAAACCTTCTGAGAGATGTGGACGCGGAGTGAGCTCTGTGACCGCTAGAGAGAAAAAGCTGGGTCAAGTTTCTTGGGTCTTGTCATCTAAATTCACTTCAAACTCGAGGCCAACCTTTACACCTAGCTGATCCTGATTCGCGCCACATTGTCCACAAGCTCCTCCCACCCACTGTCCGGATCGATACGAATGAACTGTCCGATCTCATCATTCGAATGGGTGCGTATGAACATGACTGACAGTGCGACATGGGTGAATTCGTCGACCCTGAAGTGACGCTTGAACAGAGACAAGGTTCTCTATTGGACGCTCAGTCCAGGACACTAAATTTGCTCAGACCGTCAGACGAACATCGTAGCCAAGTTCCTTCAGCCTCTCCCTCCCAAAAGCGCAGATATTCCTTGGCGTTGCGAATTCAACAATGATTTGCGGTGCCCTCCAAGTCCTTCGAAGCACCGAGAGGGCAGCGGCCACTTCATCCGATGAGGGTGGATGTGCCACAAATGAGACGTCGACGTTTCGTTGCCCTGAGTAGGTAGGGATCATGGCGCAGATGATACGTCGGATTCAGACGCAGTTCTCCCGAATGGCGATGACCGCCCACTACTCGGGGCATTCTAATTCCATATGTGTCCTGCACGCTATCCAGCGCCAGCTGTACCTGGATTGTTATGGCTGCGGATTACCGTCGGATCGAGGGCGCTATTCCGAGGCGCCCGCTATTCATGCATCAGCCTCAGGGTTCTCTCAGTACAGCATAATTATGGCTTCAATTTTGGCTGACTGATAGCAGTGACCAGTCTCTAGAGTTCTGATTACCCTTCTAATGCTCGTACTATTTCCTGAAGGTTCGGGATGGTCATTGCCATGGCTTTCTTCCCTACACTCAGCTTGACAGTTGCCTCGAAAATAGGCAGGAGAATGAACAGAGCTTGTTTTAGCTATAGCTTCAAGGCTCGATACCATACACACGCACTCCGTATCATGACTTGAAAGAACCATGCCATCAACCACAGAACACGACTCAAATCGACTTGGGATAGTGTCTGACACGGCCATCGCGAGTCGGACTCTCGATAGCGTTGGTCACTAAGTGAAGTCGAAGTCCTTTAAAGTGAGATTATGACACACTTCGCTATCGTCAAAGTCACTTCAAAGGCACTTTGAAGACTTTGCGAAGTGGGTGGCGCAAGGACACCAGCGATTCTCACGGCTGTGGCTACGGTGCTGAAAGCATCCTCACCTCCTCAGATATGAATTTTTGCTAGATACACAGGACACAATGACTATAATAAATAATCTATATATCTCTACTCATCATCAGGAAGGTATTCAATTAAGAAACGGGCTAAAGCATTAACCTGGTTCCCTGAACAAAGGCCTCAAACTTGCTCCTCAGGAGGTTCAAAGACCTCTTGAAGATCTGCGCTGTTTGCTACCCAATCTGCAGCAAAATCAAGTCGCTCATGACAATAGAGATATTTTAAGATCTGAAGCACCTCGAACATGAACTCCAAGAGTCTACTGCGACGAGAAGTGTCTGTTTCTCCGTACAGGAATGCTGTGTTAGGGTGAGGAACAGGTTGGCTGCTTAATACTTCATTTGCGGGTGTAGGCACATTCCCCAATGGCCAGCTGGTAGCGGTAGTAGTGCCCTGTGAGTACTGAGAGCCTGACGAGCAGATGCAAGCCTCAGGGTGTCGCAAAAGCAGACTCGGGTAGCCATTGGGACCAACAGGGCACTGGTAGAGCTCACACATATTTATTATGATTTTCTTGGAATTTCTTGGAATTTTCTTTGTCGCCAAAGAGTGCGACGAGCATACATTTCAGCCGGTAAGCGAGACGCGTCAGCGCGTCGTGTCAGTTCACGCGCGTGATATTTACCTGTTATGTCCATCACGTGTGATTCATTCCCACTTCGCAAAGTCTTTAAAGCGACTTAGGGCGACTTCAAAGTCTCACGAAGTCATACAAAACTCAAAGTGGACTAAAGTCCACTTTGAAGCACTTCACTTCAGGAACAACACTAACTCTCGATGTAGATCGCGGAGGCTTTATAATCTGGATTTCCACACGAACCTGACATCGGCAATCATATCTCCAGGAATAGGTCTTCCACTGGGAGTACATAGAGCAGCAATGGGAAAGCGAAGTCGGTGTGTGGACCCTCGACATATTCATGGCAGGACGGATTCTCCTAGGCGTGCTGGCGTTCGCGGTGAGCGCGACAGTGGGGCAGACATGTCGGGAGACGAAGGTCGCGGTGCTGGGCGCTGGGTTAACGGGTATCGAGGCTGCTGTGCGTATTTTATCCTTCTTGGCACGAACGAAGATGCATAACGATTGATTGGGGCTGTGCTCAGAAATCTCTATCGAACGCGGGTGTCACCGACTTCCTCATCGTGGAATACAACTCTGACATTGGCGGACGCGTCGCGCACACGACCTTTGGGCAAGACGCGAATGGCAACCCGTACACGGTTGAGCTGGGTGCCAACTGGGTACAGGGGCTTGGAACACCAGGAGGCCCGCAGAATCCCATCTGGGTTCTGGTGAGTACTTACGTTCTTGTTGGACCCCATAGAACCCGACTGACAGTGATATGCGACGCGCAGGCGCAACGCTACAACCTGAGTAACACCTACTCAAACTACACCTCTATCGAAACCTTTTCTTCGACCGGCGCGAATGACTTTACGTCCCTGCTCAACGATTTCGACGATGCATACGCGTATGTTGAGCAGGATGCAGGGTATATCTTAACGGAGGGTCTGCAGGACCGCAGCTTCCGGAGCGGGTTGAGTCTGGCTGGGTGGAAGCCACAGAGGGATATGGCGGCGCAGGCGGTGGAATGGTGGGAGTTTGATTGGGAGTATGCATATTGCCCGGTGAGTGAGATTGGCTTGTTCTAGGACAGTTAGCTAAATCTAGCTTGCCATTGTATAGGAAGAAAGCTCGCAAGAGTTTGCTATCGTGAACTACGTGAGCGATCATCTTTCCTTCGATACGAACAATCGTGATGACAGTATTTCACGCAGAATACGACATTCTACCAATTTTCAGAGGAGAATAACTATGTGTGGGACCAACGCGGCTTCAATACTTTCATCAAGGGAGAAGCGTACACCTACTTGAAGCCCAACGACACGCGATTGCTCCTGAACACGGTCGTCACTAACATCACATACAGTGACAATGGCGTTCGGATCGATAATGCTGACGGTAGCTGTATCACCGCTGAGTACGCCATCTGCACATTCTCGTAAGTCACCCTGCCGGATGCACTATACCTCTTCCACTGACTCTTCACTAGCCTTGGAGTGCTGCAGAATGACGATGTTACATTCTCGCCAGCTCTCCCCGCTTGGAAGCAACAGGGCATTGCCACGTTTTCCATGGGTACATATACCAAGATCTTCTTGCAATTTCCCTCAGATCAAGTCTTCTGGGATACTTCGTACCAATTCCTTCTGTACGCCGACCCATATACCCGAGGTTACTACCCTGTCTGGCAGAGCCTGGACGCCGAAGGCTTCCTGCCAGGGTCCGGCATCCTGTTCGTAACCGTCGTGGACAATGAAAGCTATCGCGTCGAAGCTCAGACCGACGACGAGACTCTTGCTGAGGTGCTCGCCGTCCTGCGTTTGATGTACCCGAATACGACCATCCCTGAGCCAACTGCCTTCTTCTATCCAAGATGGTCGCTCGAGCCGTGGGCACGCGGCTCGTACTCCAACTGGCCACCGGGAACGACCCTCGAGATGCACCAGAATCTGCGCGCAAATGTAGGGCGGCTATGGTTCGCGGGCGAGCACACGAGTGCGGAATACTTTGGTTTCCTCCAGGCAGCGTACACCGAGGGTCAGGCTGCAGGAGACGTAGTTGCGGCATGCGTGAACAGAGTGTATGCGCCGGAGGCCTATTACGAAAATTTGAGGGGAAGTACTACGCCGACAGAATATAATGCGACCAATGGGTGGATTGTCTCGTCATTTTTGACTTACGGGTTTTAGTAATTCACTCGTAGGATATACTCGATGGCAACGCTTAGGCGAAATATTTAGCCACCCGTGTTTCTGGTGCACAGCATTGATGTGGCAAGCCCTAACCTAGGGTTGGGTTGAGCGTCAAGAATGGAGGAAGATCCAGGCGCGATCGCATTCGATCGGGGCGATTCCATAAGAGGCAGCTTGCCTACCGAAAAGGTACTTGACGTCACCCTCCATGACGTCAGGGCTATGAAGGTATAAGGGCGCCACGCAAAGCAGCGGATGCTCACTTTACTTGCCTTGTATTCAACAACTATCATTAATTATCTTTTCTATAACAAATTCACGAATCACGAAAATGAGTGACGAATACGCTAGCAGCGGCTACAAGGGTTCTTTGGTCAACAACTGTGAGTGTGGAAGTAAAGTTCGAGCAAAGAAGCCACTAAATATTGATGAATGAATATAGCCGAAGACGGAAGGGAAAAGATTCCCGAGTCCATCGGAAACTATCCACCTGCGGGTGATTGTAAGTCTCCCCTTTCTTATTCACGAATTCATCTCATTTGTCTCCGTTAGCTACCTCTTCCGGAGGGTGGGGCTCCTCGCGCGACTCTTATTCTTCGGCCTCGCAACGAGGCCACCCGGAGAGGGCGGACAACTTTGGCCTGGTAGACCAGTCTGTTCCAGGTGGGCCTGGAAGCCAGGCGCAGGACGCACAGCAGTGCGCCGACAGGTCGAGCCGGAAGGAGTACCAGCACGAGCAGAGTCAGGGGCTGAACCCGTACGGCGCGAGCAGCCTGGACAGCCGGAGAGCAGGCGAGGAGGCGCTTGCAGGCAAGTATCGCGGTGCGAGGGATGCGAAGGAGTATGAGACGGGTGCGACGCTGGAGAATGATATGGGAGCGTAGATGATTGTCAAACGGACTTGACCACAGGGTACTACTAGTGTATGAATAGCAGTTTAAAACACTAGCAACTGCATTATGACCTGGAAGCATATGGCACAGCTGTGGAGGCATCACGGCGATATTCAAATTGATTATTTGAGGAGGGCCCTTGGTCAGTTGACATGTACAATCCATTTTGTCACCGGAGAATACTACTCGAGAAGCGCCTGCGTCGTCCGCGAAGGGCGTGTACCTTGCGACATCTTTGGGTGATTGCCCACGGCCGGCCTGAGACCTCAGTATATATTCGTGAAGTTGAACTACGGAGTGGATAGTATATACGGTGAAATCGATTACATGTCGTAGCTACAAGATTTTACTATGCCTTAGTCTTTTGTTTCTTTCTGGGGCTATGATGAGCAACATTGATTCTTCTTCATCCAGTTTTGCGGCAGGCTTATATACAGCTCCACCCAGATTATCGAGCACAAGGGCAAACCTTGCCGTATGTAGCCAGACCACCCACAGGGAAGCAGAGTTTGTTCAATTTCTACGATGCTCTATCACAGAGTGCAGGGCAAGAGACCATTTGGCTCCTCAGGGATTTCAACATAGACATTTTCAAGCAAAATCATGACTCATATTTGATACAGGAAGATGAGTGACTTGAAGAACTGGACAAAAGGACATAAAAGTGGTGGGACAGAATGCATACTAATTTCATCCTAAGTAATTGACGAGTAGAGATAACGGTGCTTGAGCTTGTTGGAGGTAGAGTAGCAGAACGGATGATGGCGACAGTGAATGTGGCGTCAGATGCCGAAAGAAGGAAGAGAAAAAATAGAGACAAATAAGTGTGAAATTCAAATTTAATTCTCACACACCCAGTAATACCTTGCTAGTCGCAAGGTAATTCATTGATGGCCTAGATAGACAAATCATGGTACTCTCCGCCGATCAACTCTTTCGCTAGTCGCAGCCAAGACCTGCTTGCCACTCCTGGTAGGCGTCTTGCCGAATTTCCGATTATGAGCTAGGCAGCTGCTGCCTCGGCGATGGCAGCAGGACCTAGACCGAAAGAAGTAGCCCAAGCAGTCGCAGTTCTCCAGAGGGCATTGCAGAGTCGAGTTCTTCCAGGCCAACATTTTGGGTGGGGTCTTCACGACGGTCAGGGCATACTCAAAGGGAAAGCTAGAGGGAATTAGCGACATGGCGGTGACATACATTTTCATCTCAAGATTTCAGGCATCTGTGAACCTGTTCAACAGTGTAACCGGTAGCAGATACGTCGTCGGCTTACTGCTGCACTTTAACATACTTGTTGTGACAAAGACGTGGACATATGGTTCGAGCTTGACCCAAGTTACGGATGCGCGGATCTGGTGGATAAGGGTGCGATATTCAGAGTGCAGGAGTTGTGATAGAGAGAATCAAACACTAACAGCTCCATAGTTCATTGGGAGCCAAAAGCATGGCGTTGCTTGTCGTTGAGCACAAATATGACCGACACCGACTCACAGTCTTGTGATGCCACAGAATGCTCGTGTTGTACAATATACAGCAGTTGGTTCCTTGAAATAATTGCGCCAGGGTGTATCGAGACTCTTGAATAAGAGAAAACAGATAAATATCCGTGCTTGTCAGTGCCTCCATTTAGGAAGAGCGGAGGCATGAGGCAGTATTCGGCCAGTGCGTTGAGCACTGAATCGAAGGTCTTGGTATGGTCAGTGTCTGTTGTCGTTAAGCACGTGGGTGGGTATGGTACGAGCGGGTCAACAGCCTGGCCGAGCGGCGAAGATCTTATGTAGGAGACACAGTAGTGACGCTGTACCACTAGAGCTGGAGGTGCAAGATCAATATCCTACATGCCTTTTGAGTGGGAGTGGGAGCTAGCGAGGTGAGGTATCACCAAGAGGCCTCGCTACAGACTGGATTGCTGGGCATCTCACGGAGGTGACGGATCGAGCAATCAGTACACGAGCACTACAGTTTCAGAATTTTAGTCACGGGTATGCAAGCTTGATGAGTCATATTTCCAAGGATATATCCTTCAGCTCTCGAGGTAAGTGTTATGCCTCAGCTGCGCGGGCTAGGTATGGAGCTGGACGTACCGCGGGCCCGGTGTGACCGTCGGATCCGGTAAGACAATCCGAGTCACTAGATCGTGGCTCACGGCCGTCTTACTTGTCAGGTCGAAAGAGACTGAGTTTGAGGAGACAGAAAGGATAATTTTCCCCGCATGAGTCCTCTGCCGTGGTGCCACACAGGAAATGAAGATATCCGAGTTACATTGGTGATCCACCCGTACTGACCCCGAACACCATCGCATTATGATCCATCAACGTTTGCTGAACGCGAACGCTTTTGCAGCAGAGAATATGGATGTCTTACGGATTTTTGACTCATAAACATCGGCAATAGTAAGAGTACTAGGAGAACGTAGTAAGAAATATGAATGTTTTGATACGTGTTATGATTAAATAAAGTAAGTGCTCGAACCTAGGACATCATGATTTTGACAAGTGTGATTGATCCTGAAGCCAATATGACAATTGAGTATCCAGCTCATTTGCTCATGGAACCATCCATCTTCAAATTCGTCATGATATTTAGAAAGGCAACCTTTGAAAACGAACTGACCATCCTCTTTCCACCCACCTTGACAACGCTTCCAATCCAGACTTGCCACAGCGGCGGGGCTACCTCGGGTCTCGGCGGTCGGACCTGCCGGAAAGAGAGTGCCTTGATTAGTCAGCGTCGGCTCAAACACGGTCAAATAGCGGCGGTCGTCTGTGCTTGTTGATCATCGTGTGCAACGACTTGGACGACGCCTCAACAACGACTACCCTCGGTTTCTGCAGGCCAGCGAGCTAGACTAATCTACTTTTACCTCTCTTCTCTGCATCCAACGTATCTGACTTAGCGACACCGTTTACACGTCTTAACCACTCCTTACTCCCACTAGTGTCATGAGAGAATCAAGCTTTGCTTTCCCTGCCCAAAATCGGGCTTGCGTCTGTATTTCGTCGCAGCTTTATGATAGGCGAGGTGCGTATTATTTGATTCATTGAGCAGAACCAGACTCAGCGATTTGTGCCCCCAGCACTCGACACAGAGTCGCCGCTGCCACTCTTCAACTCGCTCACCCATCTCGTTTACCTCACTTCGACATCACCCCGAATACGCGAAATAATGACCATGGACGGCGGGCTAGAACGCCTTGTCCGCATCCTCCACGACTTTTGCATCTGCCCGCCACCCCCTGAGAACCCCCAGCTGATCTACGGCCTCTCGCCTCCCACGTCCAGACCGCCGAAGCTCATTGCAACCCTCAACCCGCAGACATGGGACAAACACGCTGCGTACCGCTTCTCGCTAGCCTTCCAGTGTCTCGTCAACATCGGCGTGCGTGGCAGCGAACACATCCGCAGCCGGGTCGTCCAGGCGGGGACGTTGGACGTCGTCGGCATGATTCTGGAGGCGTGGTTGGTGTGCAAGGGCTTTGCGGTAGGTCCGAGCAGCAGCGCGACTGGTATGCCGAGGGAGTCGAAGGAGCAGCGAGCGGCGCGGAGAGCGGCGGCGATGGAGTCGAGGCAGCGAGATCAGGTGCAGCTGATACAGGCGCAGCTGGAGAATGTCATCCGTGCGGAGAGGACTGAGTCTCGGATGGGGCTGGAGGGCACAGAGGTACGTAATGATCAGGTCCGATGTCGAAGACATGCTCAATGAATTCAGGATGTGCAGATGATAGAGGCGAGCGCGATGGAGAGACAAGGCAGCGCGTCGACTGTGATTCCTTCAGAGTCCAGATTTACCCGTACGCAGCCCGTAGAGTCGTCGGCCACATCTGATGCGGAGACGTCGACGGACAACTCGACGGCCACGACACCGGTTACGGCAGGTGCGCCCACTGGCACGGTCGTGATTCCGATGCGAGAGCGGAGCGGTACGATAATTGCGCGGCCGTCCTGGGACCCTACTGGAGAAGTTCTCCGCGGACGGAACCGGCGGCAGAACGTGCCGTCGACGTCGAATTCGACGGACAACTCGCGGCCGGAAACTGAGACAGAGGATGACGGGGACGTGGACATGGACGCATCCGTCACGCACGACACCGATACGTCTCCTTCGCCTCGCTCGCGCACTTTCACGGCGCCGCGGCGGGCTGTTGGTATCGTATCTGATACGCCACCGGCTAACCCTGCGGGCCCATCGATGGAGATGAATACTGAGCCGCATATTATTATCAATCATGTTCCGGGTGAGATTGGCGCGCCTGGCGTCGGTGTCGAAGACGGTATTGTCTCGCTCGAGCCGAATGATGATTTCGCGATGGGTGCGCCGCCTGGAGCGCCGGGTGCTATCGACGATACCCCTACTGTTCGCGGAGCCGACCCTATGGTTGGTCCCGCACCCGACGAAACCCCCAGAGCTGGGCCGACTGTGCTGCCGAGCGCTCTGCCAACGCCAACCGGACGAGCCCCTGGCCGGGACCCTAGCACGCGCGCTGCAGGTGCTTCTCGAATTGCGGGGCTCCGTGCCGTCGCGCAAAATCTTGATGCTGCTGCGACCGCAACGGTTACTGGTAACAACGTTGATGCCCGCCATCATCACCATCACCACCACCACCATCGGGATAGCGCGGAGACGGGACCGTACAGGGACGAAGACGTCCTGTTGAGTCTGCAACTATTGGCATATCTGAGCAAATATCCGCACGTGCGACAGGCTTTCTATAAGCCTCGCGCAAGTTTCCATCCTGCTACTGCTAATCTACCGCAACGCAATGGTTATCAGACTGCAAGTGCTTCTTCTACGCCCAATAGCGCGGGTCCGTCAACAGCAGCCACGGGATCACGTGCTTTGAGTTCAACGCCATCAAAAGAGATTCATGGCTTTTTCAGGTCGCTTGGGAGGGGAAAGGAAAAAGAGAAGCAGCCGCCGATTGCGCCGACGAGCCCGAATGCGCCGACCCCACCTGTGAGGCATACGAATGTGTTTTCGCTTGTGGAGCGGTTCACGTTCCGTCCGAGCTCGTCTGAGGCTGACCTGCCTAATGCACCGCCGCCGTTACCACATGAGATTCAGTATTGGGCTGGTGCGATTATGAGGAATGCGTGTCGAAAAGATGATAGTAGGGGTGGTATCCGGCAATGCGCTAACAGTGAGTGGAAATATTATCTTTATCATGGCTATCTTGTTAAAGTAGGTCCAATTAGTGCTGTGTGGTAAATGGGAGTCGTTTCCCCGGGAGTTTGCCAAGTGCAGACGTTGTCGAAAGGCGAAATACTGTGGGAAGGAATGTCAGAGTACGGCATGGAGTGAAGGTCATCGGTTCTGGTGCAGCGCAAAGGATGGAGATGATGACGGCGAGCATGGAGATCACTCGAGAGGGGCCTCGAGTCATGCAGCGCCTGGCGACGGTGCGACTACTGCTTCTACGGCTACTACCCGTGCGGACCGGAGAGCTGAGCGTGAACGTGCCCGCGAAAGAGAGCGAATAGAACGCCAGCGGGATCGGGCTCCTGGGCTTGGTGGGATCGATACGAGTCAAGTCACCCAGGCAGTCGCGAATGCGTTCAGGTCTACGGCAACAACTGTTAACTTGATGAATCCCAACGCGATGATACCGGAGCCTACTGGTGGCCGTCCGCCGTGGAATGTCAACTATGACTTGGCCAGACGGGTAAGGCCGCCGAGGCTACCTATTGACGATCCGGAGCCTTCGCCCATTGGTCGCCGGAGAGCGGAGACGGTCGGTACTATTGGGGATGTGCGTCTGCAGCCGCCTCCGCTCCCGCCTCGACATCTGGCTGTTGGGTCGCCGGACCACGAGCAGGAAGTTGAGGATACGCCTATGATGGACGATACGACGGCAATCGTGTCGGTGGACGATGATATGGTGTTGGGTTGATATTCTTCTTCATGTGCTTCTACAGCCTATCCATTCTCTCGCATACCGGACGTTCCACTATCTGCCTCACGTCCTCATATCCGCTCATTCATTTTACTGTACACATGTTACCCTGTATCCTCGCACTAGCTATTACTAAGTCTGACTTCATCTGCTAAATACTCCCAATGTAGCGCCAAACGGTAAGCGCTCAGCGCCCAAGTGACGTTCTACGAAATTCTATTCACGTGACCGTGTCCATTATATGAGCGAAAAATCTCGTGAAGTGAGCGAGTTGTTCTCTCCAGCTTACCCCAGTTTCTGAACCATCGGTTGCTACAATGGTCTGTACGAATGCTTGTTCTGTAGGGTTACCTTCTGATTTGGTTGCATGTCTTGCAGGCTGCCCAGGCGACATTCAAGTCCATTAAATCCTTGGTTCCGCTTCTCGACCGCGTCTTGGTTCAGCGGTTCAAGCCCGAAACTGTACGTCCTACATTCGTCTGACCGACAACTACGAACTGAAATGAGTTGTACAGAAAACCGCGACTGGCATCTTCCTTCCCAGCTCGACAACGAACAACCCCTTGAACGAGGGTACCGTCATTGCAACGGGTCCTGGCGCACCAAGCAAGGACGGCCAGGTGGTCCCTTGCCAAGTGAAGGCGGGTGACCGGGTGCTCTTACCGAGCTGGGGAGGCAGCGCGATCAAGGTTGGCGAGGAGGTGAGTCGTATGAAGTTCATTGCTGTTCGTGACACTTAATACGTATCCCGTGCAGGAGTTCTATCTCTTCAAGGACCAGGAGATTCTTGCTAAGATCCAGGAGTAGAGGATCGTTGCCATGTTGCTGTGATGGGTTCACGTCTGGGTTGGCAAAATTACATATCTATATCCGCTGCATATCTGCTACTTAATTGCATTAGCTTTGACAATGTATTGCATCGCATATCATCCCTACTCATATCATGCATTCAAACTGCAAGGTTGTGTGTCTGGAAGCATCCTTGCCTAGCTGCTTTGATTGTGGGATGAATGGGCCAATCAGGAAGATTCTAGTAGAAATTGGTATGTGCGCGCAACATTCAAGTATGACCCTTTAATAAGCCAAGATGCAAGTAGGCTACGTCGCGTCTTCGATTATATGTCTGAAGAGCGCTGAGGGTACATCACTTCGAGAGTAAACATATCGTGGTTTCTCATTTAATTTCTCGTTTAAGTTTGTAGAACAAGCTTCGGGCACAGGTTCGCAACGCTTGGTCATATGTCGGTTTAGCAAGGATACATACCGGCAATCCCCACTACTATCACATATTCTATGTGCCGCAGCAGACAGCGGGGTGATACCGAGGGATTAAGCCTGATTACAAACTGCGTTTGAGATCCACTGTCAGTAGATGGAACGTGAGTCCGTTCTGTCTCCTGGGTCACTTCTGAAGTCAAATAGTTATGACGGTTCGAAGCTATCTTAGTAGACCGGGCTGCTATAAGGTCCCGGTGGCCAGGATGTCATGGCGTGCTGTAACAAGATTGGATTGCACCGATGTTGCGCCTCAGAATGTGAGTCCGCTGTCCTCGTTATCCTCAAATTTGTCAGCTTCGGGTCAGATGACTGCCAACTTCGTCTCAATCAGAAAGCCTCGGCACCGACCTTAGATCTAGCAAGGTTTGTTCGAGCGATCCCTGGCATGTGGGTTTAATGGATGTGAAGTCGTACATAATCGTAAGGGCGGTCGTCCTCTTTCATCATGATTTGCTTACATTGTTACAGTCCTCCCTTCGTCTCCAGGAAGCGAAGGCCTTGAATACTCATCTTGCGTCTCAGCTTGGTCATGACCACTGATTGTCCTTAGTCTCGTTTTGGGCAAGCTCTAGGTAACCAGGTTGCGCCGTTGTTCCGAAGCAGTGAGGCCAAATCTACTACGGTAGCAAATCATATAAAAACTGCGCCTCCTGTGGTTCGCGGTGCATAGTAAATGGAAAAATCCAGTTGACTAATGTGTACGACATAGATCTTTTTGAACTTCCATTGACTTGGCCCCAGCTGCTGCACAACTTCACACACCATCACAAACTCTGGCGGGAACCCGCCGTCTTTCGGAGATCCTACTAGCTTGACTGTGACATTGTTGTTCAAGGTTGCTTGATATGTAGAGTCCGATGGTATATCAATCGGGAGATAATTGGGTTGCCCAGTGAATTGACCTGTAAATTGATACATCACTTGGCATTGGGCCAACCACTGGGAGCTTGGAGTTGAAGTCCAGCTCCACTGCAACCGTGCCCACCCGTCAAACACTTGCACTGGGGACGACACAGATCCGTCGTCGGTAGCCTGCATGTTAAAGTTGTCGTCCGGAATCTTCCAATGTTTTACAATAGCGAAGCCTCCAGTCATCAGCTGTTCCCATGATGGTCTCCACTTGTACTTTCCAAGACCAGTCCTGTCGAACAGCCATAAGAAAGCAGTTTGCAAGCGTATCGGCATATACTTGATGTGGAGGGCCCAGACATCCTCGAGATCCATGTCCTCCGAATACATAGGTATCTGAGTTAATCTGAGTAATGAGCACAACGCTACAATCTTGTCAACAGGTCTAGTCGCCTGTCTGGGCCTCATTTCTTGAATAAGTAGCAGTATGTCCTGGAGCGCAGAAAACCCGGTCTCAATAGCATGCTCAAGCCGCATGACGGATCGAAGACGATCGCGGAGCGGCCTTCGATTGTATGGATCATCCATACACACGACATCGAGGGGATTGGCGATGGAGAGTGGTAATCCAGCTTGTATAGTCCTCGTGCTAATTTCTTGTACCGTCCACGCACGTCGTAACCAGTGTCTCTCGTTATTCCACCCGAAAGCTTGGAAGGCCACTCCCAATCCATTGTAGTATCGGACGACGCGAAGTGCATGTGAATAGATGCGACCAATCATGGGTACATCTATCCTCCATTCCATCAATCGGACCTTCTCGTTTCTGGAATCCCCATGTTGCCGTAAGCAGACGACATCCAGCCACACGTACTCCGCTCCAACTTCTCCCGGGCCAACTTCAAGATTCAGCAGTTCGTTGCGGACTGCTTCCAGCGTTACACCTCGAGGTAAAGGGACAGGCCACCTGTGCTCATTGACTGGGCTATCAATGCCTGGCTGCGCAAATTCACCAGACATTGTATCTGTCCAACTGTGGGATATGGCATAATGTTTGGTCGGAGTGGTCCCTGTCCAAGCCACCTGGCTAAACTGATAAGGCACCACTCGATGGGCATACAGATCCCACAAACGACGGATCCAACAGTTCCGAGAGGAAGTCAATTCGAAGGCTGATTCATCAATGTGGTCCGCTTGACGGCGACTCGAAAGTCGAACAGCCCTCCGACCAGCTTTCTCGTGAGCTTCATGTTGCCTCAATAACTTCTCGTACTCGTCCTGCAGGTTGCAGGGATATTGGGACGCGAGCAGAAACAGCTTGCGTACACGTGCATAGACACCGCCAAAATCCAGACGAAGATCTTCGGAGCCACGCTCGACGAATGATTCAAGTAGGTCCTCTACGCCCGGATATGACAACGGAATGGTTGTGCCGAGTGCTCGATTGAGCTCATTTAGCAGACGATCGACACCTAGCTCCGCACAATCCCGACAAGCATCTTCCATGCTCAGGATGTGTGACCCCCAAGCCCTATCATTTTGAAGCGGTACTTGGACCAAGAGTCCTTGGCCCAGAGAGGCCATTGAGGATGCTGATAGCGACAACGTGAGTACATGGATCCAGACCGATACCAACCCGAGCTCGCCGTAACTCACACCATTGATTCATCTGATGGGCCTGTCAGAGTATCAAGTGCTGGTGAGTGACTCAAAAGGAATCTGAAGCTCTCGCTTGGAGGATGAAACGCCCTGTACTGTTCAGAGACGATTCATGCCTCCAGTACGCCATGCGGCATCCTGCCCTCATCAACTAAAATTAGTAAATCAGGATTGAAATGAGCATTGATCACATAGATCACTGTATACCACATAGCTAGCGGAGGTCCTGAGGCAAACCTCTCCTTTGTAGGGTGGCATGAAGTTCCCATCGTAGGATCGTCAAATTGCAGCCTGAGACGGTGGATAGGTCGCAGTGGGTAGTAGAGGCTTCAAGCTTCAGTCCTTGCATGTCGGGCTTTCTAATTCGTTCGTCCTCACCAATCGTGATCTTGTTGTATGAAATTCTTTATGAGCTGATGAGAACTAAGTTTTGAATGAACAAATGAAAGTGAACGCATTAGCAGTCATCTTACTACTGCTATTAGATACCTGATAAGTATATTAAGTGCAACAACCTGAGTCCATGAAGCAATAGTTCCATTGGAGACACTTCAGCTTAGATCTTCCACGCTGCCTTAATGAGATCAGAGGCCCGCTCAGCAAAGATGTACACAGCTGCTTGTGTATGAGCATTCGGAACAATAGGCTTTATACGGAACAGTTAAGCAGGGTTAATTTCAGGAAGTAGACTCCACTCACGATGACCGAAGCATCTACAATCCTTAACCCGTTCGCTCCTTTCACCGTCAAATCAGGGTCGACGACCCCCCAGCTTGCGCCCTTCGGTGACATCGTGGCGGTGCCCACAGCATGCCATACCGAGTTCCCGGTGCGCCGCGCGTACGCCTCAATCTCTGCATCGGTAGTGGTGTTTGCCCAGGCTTCATAAGGTCCGATGATATAGTCTGCCCACGCGCTGGCGTTGGCGAAGCGCCGCGCGGCCTTGATAGCTTCGACAGCGACGTAGATATCAAAATCTGTGCCGAGGAGGTTGGGATCAATGACGGGCTGTGCGAAGGGGTTGGTAGTGTTAATCGTTACAGTGCCACCTAAATAGGGGGTGAGGCTTGCACTATGAAAATGGATCGAGGACACACGCACGAGCTACGGGCGAAATGACGTTGGAGAAGATCGTCATGTAGTTGCCTGTTGAAGGTGATGGAGATCCTGGCATGGCAAACGCATTCTATTCGTTTCATTAGTTGACCGAGATTAACAGGCGTTACAATAAATATGGGCTCACCGAGAAGATCAACTCATAATGTGACGAATGCGGGCCCGCAGATGGGTCAGGGTACTTCTGGAAAATACTTGAGTTATCCGGCAACCTCAGCCACCCCAACAAAGTCGTCAAGCCATCCACTAGGGGATCCTCATGCGGGTACGTCGCATTCCACTGTGCAATTTCCGAAGCGAAGAGGGTGGCATTGTCGAAGATACTGTCAGAGGTCTGGGTGCTGTTTACAAGGAAGGGACTAGCGATAAGTGGGTGGTCGGACATATTTTGCCCAACAGACGGATTGTTGATGAGAGTCTCGATGCCCAGAGATTCTAGAACGGTCTTATTGCCGACACCTGGATAAGTTGGTCAAAACGAGCTCTCAATCACGGGGTCAGTGATTCCGCACCAGAAAGCAACAGCAACTGTGGCGTGTTGAAAGATCCAGCGGACAAAATGACTTCCTTGTTCGCCGTAACATTAAAATTGCCTAGAGAAAGAGACGGTTCTATTCAGCCGTGAAAGTACGCCTATCCTGGTATCGACATACCCTGGCGATTCTCTGCGAATTGTACCGTGTGGAAAGAAGGCACATTAGAACCTTCCGTCTTGCTTGCGAACAGTTTCGTCACTTGGGCGTGCAACAGAACATGCAGATTCGGTCTATTGATGTACTGCGGACCAAGGTAGGACGTCGCCGAGCTGCTCCTGGCTCCCCCTAGGATGGTTTCCTGCGTCCAGCCTGAACGTCAAACATGGTAAATAGGCATTATCAGCCAATGTTTGTAATGCCCACATACCAATGCCGAGGACATCGCCTGCATTCATGTCCAAATTAAACGGGAACTCGCTGCTGAGCTCTTGCGTCGTCTTCAGGACGCGCTGGTCGATCGGCGTCGGGTAGCCAGGAAGTGTGACGGAGTTGATTCCACTGTAGCCGTGAGCAGCGGGGTCATATTGGCCAGTTGTGTTGTGACCATCTGCGGGTGGTGTGAATCTCTCGTTCTGCGAAGCGTTCGAGCAAGTTAATACGGAAAATCGAGGACCGGACGAGATCTGCCTACTCGTCTGATGTAGTACTGTAGGTTGTCCCATGTCCAACCAGAATCACCAGATATCTCGGCGTAGCGATTGTAGTCATCCGAAGAGCCGCGAGTATAGGTCAAGTAGTCTTACCGATATATCAATTTCGTGTGTCTATCACAGCAACTGGGTTTGCACTTACTGACTGAGCTGCTGCCACCCAAAACGTATCCTCTAGGATAGTTGGGCTGACGCCCGTCGAGTCCCTGTTGAGGAACGACAGTATAATTCCAGTCGTAGGCAGTGTTCGGAGTGACGAACGGTGCGAGCAGAGGGATTTCGATGTCTTGTACACCTCGATCCCTATGGACAGACTGTTGGCTCGTGCAATAGATGTTCTCAACTTTGTCACTCACGATACACCAGCTTCCAATACCAACACTGAGACATCAGAATTCTCAGTCAAGCGATTGGCGATTACATTGCCACCGGTTCCACCTAAGGAGCGTTTGTTGAACGCATGATACTCTGTGGAGCTCCGGGATACATACCGCCTACTATCACAAAGTCGTACGTCCACCCGGGCAGCTGGGAGACGCTTTCGTACAATGCTCCATAGGAATGGGCTGCCAGGATGGTGACAAGAGCCAGAGATCGCAGACCAGTCGATGAGAGCATCCTAGAGACTTGACAGGGAGCCTAAGGGATCAGCTACTGAACCGCTGAGGGAAAACCGCCGCATCTCTGAGCTTTTATATCTGAACTATCCTCTGGGCTGAGCGCTGAACGAGACATTTCCCACTCAGGTCAGTACCGTAAGCGCGTACCTCGCGGGATCGGGAGTTGGAATACCTTGGTTAGCGTGAAAGACGCAGACGAAAGCCCCGGTGTTTATGGATCAGACCTGGAAACGCACAGGGCGGGATTCGGGCGTCTTCGCTACATGCGAATCGCGGCGACAGCGTCAGGGAGAAATGATCGCGCAGTTGCTGAATTCGCCGTCCTGTCAGATCGTTTCACCCTCCCTCGCATGAGAAATGCAGTCGACCAGAAGCATTTGACTAGAACCTGAATTTGACACACTTGCTAGCTGTGCCAGAATAGACGAAATGATCCTCGCGGACAGGTGTGATGATGGATTTGCGAAGCAGGCAATATGGATAACTGAAGCGCGGGGATGTACTTGACAATGATACATGATGTTTAGAGCCCAGTGTCATCAATAACGGCGTTATTCAAATATCAACGCCACAATTTTGGCTCTTCACCGCCACATCGGTCGCTTGGCTTCTCCAGTCATTTCCGAGAGCGTTTTCTTCAACTTGACAATTAATGGGATGAGACATGGCAGTCCTTCTTCCTGGTGCCGGTTTCCATGTATTACTGTATTGATCGCTGATGTCGGCGCTCCGATGTACCTCTGGCCATCGCCATCCGGTGAAATAGCAGTACATCGTTTCAGGGGCAGTCATCACTGCCAGTACTAGTGAGCTGATTCAGGCAACACTGGATCTACTGCTAAATATTGAATCCCCGCTCAACAATAACTGCATCCGACAGTCTTGAAATGTACAAACTTGAAGCGAGTAGCGTGTCCTCATTCCGGCCGATTGTTATAATGGGACTGAATAAATCTCCTGATCCATAGAGTCCTTTGTCCTAATTGATGACACCTCCGTTCGATGTCAGTATGCGGTATAGCGTGGGATCTCGGCGACATCTATCATACGTTGGGTCCGGTGATGCGGGATCCATAGTCTATTCTTCTAAGCGCTCTGAAAGCCAATTCAAAATTTCAGCAAGAACGCAGCCGGTGCATTTGGTCATCTTAAGCTTGCCTCTACTCTGTTGTCATTAATATCACTTGATGCAGAGCAACATCTTCGCTGTGCTGTCTCGTTTTCTCGTCAGTGTTGCGGTGAGACGACGCTTCGATCTCAGACGCGTCTACTGTCCCTGCATTCCTCCATGAATATCGTCGGTAACACGGAGGGAGCGGCCAGGTGCGCTAGCGGCGTCAAAGATTCACTCTCCATAATATTCGGCGGTCAATCCACCGCCACCACCGACAGCATCATCAACGTCGCCCCACATCTTGGTCCTATTTACCTCTGCGCTGACTCAACTCCCACCGTCATCGTCCAAGTGTTGTATACATCATCAATAAACAAGAGTCGGTCAGGCACACTGCCCTTTCTCTCGCTGTTTCTTGGGCCCCATAATGCGCACTTTCGGACCGATATTTACACCGATATGATCGAGTATGCATGATGCTATACCCCTAGTTCAAGTCCCATCAAAATCGCGCAAGTTGACGCTCACGCCGCCACATGCTTGTAATACTGCTCGCTTTCCCTTTCGGTTTGCATCACGGAGGGCCTCTGCATGCGATATAGACTGAAACTTCCTCAAGTTGGTGTGTACGAGTGGACTCCGAGCCGTATGCAATGACAAATGATTTGTGAGCAGACATCACATTGTGATCTGCACATCGACAGGAAATATGATTATTAGTCACAGAAATGACCTCCGATGCAGACTCTCGAATGCAGATGACAAACAGCTAGGCCAACTCTTACTACTAAGCTGTCGTTCCGATTTTGATGCTAGGTTAGTGTCAACGTCAATGCTATACTACTGGCTGAATACGACGTCCTGTGTTTTGGAGAGGGATTAGAGACTCGCACGCTCGGCTGGCAAGTATAGAGTAATGTGCGCCTTCTCCGACTATTCTTGCACTTAGATCGAGATTCCAACATAGCTGAGACCACGTAACAGCTGGGTTCACGCTCTATTTTCTCCCGTTCTGACCTCTCAAATACTTTCGAGTCCCGACACTCAGTCTTGGTTCTGATAGTGAGAGAGCAGAGACTAGGCAGCAGATAACAAGATGAATTGACAGTGAGTTCCTTGAATGTGGCGCCATCCCATCATTCAAGCTGATTAATGTCACAGCTACGAAGGGTTCTTTAAGGATGGCATGAGTCGAGCAAATTTATGAAAATGCTCTGCAGTGCGTACTTGGCAGCTATGTAGACCTCACGGTTACTGCTAGTCTCAACGCCGCCCTCTCTATGATACTTCGGCGAAACCGAGTTGAATGTGGTACGCATTTAAACTACGCGATTTCTGACCTTCGTTCCTATCCCTTCTCTCCGTCCTCTCTCACCACGTATGCGCGTACTATGGGGAACGAGTCTAAATAACATGGAGTTCTGGCTAGGCTTCATCGATGCTCTACGTTGCTCAGCTGGAATCAGTGCTCCTGTGCGTCAAGGTTGTGAGGGCACGGGTTATTATGCGCATAGCAATCCCATTTTGTGAAACGTTGTCTGGCATAGGTGGCGACTTCATGACTAACTCGTCGTACTCTGTTGTCTCGTTGGGTGTACTATAGCAAGTACTCCCAGGCTCTATTAAAGCTTGGCCGTGGCTACGGAGTTTTGATCAGCCTTAGTCGCGCACCTTGATCTTGCGACACCCATTCCACAATCTTCAGTATCGTCGACATCATCGGACATAGTCGCACGTCGCCCGCATCTAGAGAGCCTGCCCTTGATGCTATTGACATGCACCTCCCGACTCGGAACAGCAGTAACTCGCTCATACTTGAGATACCAGCCCGAGGTCGGACCTACCAAAAGCACTACTCCCTCCTCTCTGCGTCCCATCAAATATCGTCATTCTGTCCAGTAATCATGTCTAGGCTCAAGAATAGCCTGGGCAGCAGAACAGGGCCACCAATCTTTGAATCCTCGTTGCAAACATAGTAATCCTTAAAGCCTCAGGAGTGTACTCGATCTACTAGACCGAAGCGGCATAAACGAAGGTTAGTGTGAGTCTGTGCGATCTAGATGAACTTAGATCTTCCAAGCCCCCTTGATGAGGTCAGAGCCCCGTTCGGCGAAAATGTACACAACCGCCTGAGTATGCGCTGCCGGGACAATGGGCTGCGCACAAAACGCATCAGTATATAGCCTTTCCGCCGGATCAAGAGCTCAACTCACGATAACAGATGCATCGACAATCCTCAGCCCACTCACACCCTTCACCCTCAAATCAGGATCAACGACACCCCAACTCGCGCCCCTCGGTGACATTGTCGATGTACCCACAGCATGCCATATGCTGGTCGCCGTTCGCCGTGCGTATGCCTCGATCTCAGCATCCGTCGTGGCATTAGCCCACGTCTCGTATGGGCCCACGATATAGTCTGCCCACGCACTGGCGTTAGCAAAACGACGCGCGGATTTGATCGCCTCAACAGCGACATAGACGTCGAAGTCGGTGCCCAGTAGGTTAGGGTTAATAATGGGTTGCACAAAGGGGTTGGTACTGTTGATCGTTACGTATCCGCCTGGGAGAAAGTCAGACATGCGTTACATACTGCCACTGAAATGGTACGCACGGGCCACGGGTGAGACGACATTCGAGAATATAGTCAGATAGTTGCCTAAAGAAGGTGGTGAGGACCCTGCAAAGACGTTCTTTTCATCCAATCTATCAGCACACATTTCGATCAGACCACAGCCAAAAATGACTGACGGCAAAGATGAACTCATAATGCGAAGAATGCGGCCCCGCAGAAGGGTCAGGGTACTTTTGGAAAATACTCGAATTATTCGGCAGCCTGAGCCACCCAAGCAACGTGCCCCGCCCATCGACGAGGGGTCCTTCATGTGGGTATGTAGCATTCCACTGCGCGATGTCTGATGCCAAGAGGCTGGTGTTATGAAAGATGGGATCGAATGTCTGGTTACTGGATACGTAGAAAGGGTTAGTAATGAGTGGGTGGTCGGACATGTTTTGCCCGACCCAGGGGTTGTCAAGAAGGGTCTTGATTCCGAGGCCATCAAGAACGGTTTTGTTGCCAATGCCTGTGGCAAGCATGTCAAGTTCTGCTGCGAGCTCATAATTGATTCTCACCAGACAGCATTAACAATTGCGGTGTATTAAAAGATCCAGCGGACAGGACAACCTCCTTCTTTGCTGTGACGTTGTAGCTGCCTAAAGAAAGGATACAGACAACCAGTCAAACACTGACAAAATAACTTTGTTATCGGCAAACCCTGGCGATTCTCTGAAAATTGTACAGTGTGGAAAGAATGGACCTTAGATCCATTTATTTTACTTGCGAACAATTGCGTCACTTGAGCATGCAGTAGGATGTGCAGGTTCGGCCTATTGATAAACTGCGGCTCGAGGTACGATGTCGCCGAGCTACTCCTTGCACCGTCTAAAATGGTTTCTTGCGTCCACCCTGTATGTCATCAACAGTCAGTGTGCAGTACAAAATGACATTTGCGGCATCTATATACCTATACCAATGGTGTTCCCAGTGTTCATGTCCAGGTTGAATGGAAAGTCGCCGCTGAGTTCCTGCGTTGTCCTCAAGACGCGCTGATCGATGACAGTCGGATAGCCTGGGACAGTCACCGAGTTGATCCCGCTATAGCCATGGACAGCAGGGTCATATTGACCTATGGGACTGTGTCCATCTGCAGGAGGAGTGAACCTTTCGTTCTGGAAAGAACAAAAGATGAAGGTGAAATGCGAAGACAGCCTGCGACTTGATGGTGAACTTGTCATACCCGTTTGATATAATACTGGAGATTATCCCATGACCAACCGGGGTCGCCAGAGATACTGGCATAACGGTTGTAGTCATCTGAAGATCCCCGACTGTAGACCATAAGATCTCGAAGACTCATCAATTGCAATAAGAGGGTAACGGCATACTGTACTGACTAACTGAGCTGCAGCCGCCTAGAACGTATCCTCTGGCATAACTGAACACGCGCCCGTAGAGACCTTGTTGGGGTGCAACGGTATAATTCCAGTCGTAGGCGGTGTTAGGTGTGGCCAAAGAAGCCAGAAGAGGGATCTCGATGTCTTGCACCCCTCGGTCGCTAGAGCTGGGTCAAGTCTAGTGTAGGAACCTTAGTCTACACGCTCACGATACACCAGCTTCCAATACCAGAACCGAGACGGCAGAATTCTCAGTCAAGCGGTTCGCGACCACATTCCCCGCAGTACCACCTAGTACAGTATATGGTCAGCTATGCTGCAAGAGGCGGGTGAAGCTAATGTGTTTGAGTATATACCTCCGACTATTATGAAGTCGTAAATCCAACCGGGCAGCTGAGAGACGCTTTCGTAGAGTGCCCCATAGCATTTGGTTGCAAAGATGGATGTAACAACCAGAGATTGAAGACAACCGAACTTCGAAAACATCCTAGTACGATAGCCAAAACACTAAGCCTCACTTATCGAACTCTCGAGGAAATACTGCGGCATGTCTAAGCTTCTATATTTGAAGCTGCAGAAATAAGGTCAGACGGTACTAGCTCTAACCCGGTCCTTGCCATCTCCGGTAAGGATGTCCTTACCATCAGCTGCAGAGTGTTATTCGGTCTGATAGTACTGACGGATTTCCCGATCCCGATGCTCCCTTCAATTCGCCGCCGTACTGCGCGATGCATGTCCTATTGCCTAATTATCCAGATATCGGGCTTCGCCGATCCTGGCTACTCTAGCTGCCAGGCTTTATGATGCCAATTGGAGAGAAGAAGGCAAGAAAGGTGAAGCCAACGTGTGGCCAGAGATTCTGGTGATGCACCGCGGGGAGCCTGGCTGCGATACTGGATAGACTGAACAACTGATTGTGTGAATCAACTTGCAGTAATTCTGCAAGCCGAAAGGCCGGCCCACTAGTTCTCCCTCATTTTTTATTTTTAGGAATATTCAGAATAGAGCGAGTCGTGCGTTCGGACGCCGTCCAGGTTCATTGAGGTCTGCCGGTGGTCGGACCTTGAACTGAACCTAGCATTTGGTCTCGGTGGACCTCCAAATTGAACGTACGTTCGGGTCCGGTTCTGAACGCGTTCGCCGAAGTTCCGTGTCGACACCACTACAAAACACAGGAAGAACGGCTCAGAAAAGGGCTATAAATAAGGTACGTGTACAGCGTATGTTTTGAGCGCATGGTTCAACAGCGACTTTCAAATTTCATCCCCGAACGGCACTTGCGGAGGACTGTTATTGAAACGGAAGATTCAGGAGCCATGAAGCTTGAAGACCCATATATCGTGATCCGTGTCGAGACCTCACAGGTGATAATGTTCTGGCTATACAGCCGCTCGCAAAAATCTATGGAATGCTGCAAGAGACGAGCATACAGGACTAGGTCATTCGAATTCGTCAGCAAACTAGCATATTTAGAGACGCAGGTCCTTTGAGCGCCGAGAACGTTGTGACTGTAAACGGCTAACAGCGCAAGTGTGGACACAAATAAATAGTAGCTGTAGGGCGACCGGGCATTAGAGGGATCCTTGGGAATTTCGAAGGTTTGCGGACAGCCAACATTAACTCTATGGAGTACGAGACCGAAACGGGAGGATGATTCTGATTGGTCACAGCTGCGCAGCCTCCCACCAGCCAGCAGCACTGTAGCTTCACTCGCTGTCTTCTACTGCTGCAAACAAGGACCGACGACGTCGAATTGACTGTCGAGCCTAGCCTCTAGACCGTCCAAGCGAAGGACTTCGAGAAGCGTAGAAACAAGCACTTACTGTCTACCCGACCCCTCACACGCTCGCCATGGGTAGGAGAAAAATCGAGATACAGCCCATTACCGTACGCTCTCTCCATGGCAGTTCGGGTAAGAGAAAGGCTAACGGTGGTATGCTAATAGACGGAGCGGAATCGCTCGATAACGTTCCAAAAGGTGCGCAAAGGAGATCCATCTATTTTTGTGTACCGAATGTCTTGGCATCGAGGATTTGGGAATCCACCCTATTTCATCACTGTGTATAACCTGTTAACCTGTGCTGCAGAGAAAGAATGGCCTCTTCAAGAAGGCGTATGAGCTTGGCGTGCTGTGCTCGGTCGATATCGCGGTCATCATATTTGGTGGGCGCTTTTCCGTATTTTTGCTGCAGATGAGTGAGCTGAGTAATCGTAATTGCTTCAGAGCGCGGACGGAGTGGCGAAGTTAAATGCTATGAATATTCATCGGGCGATCTGTCTGACATTGTCATCAAGCGCATGAGTGTCAGTACCACCTCCGTACCTTGGTCTGCCGCTGATGGTCTCGTGTGCGAATAGTTCCAGGGCCCAAGGGAGGCACGCAACCCAAAGAACTTCAAGGACAGCAAGAGCGGCGACGACGACGATGACGACGATGACGAAGCAGATAGCAAAAAACCCACAAAAGCCAAAGCCCAAGTGAACATGAAATCCGAAGACAACCACGGAAGCCATGCGTCTAAGGTAAGGACGACTACCATCGAGTCAGTTCATCTAGCTCATACAATATTTTCTAGCCCCTGTCGTCTCCCGAGGCAACGTCACCCCCAGCACCCCTGTCTTTTCCTTTCTCCGCAGAGCGTGCCTCTTCAAGCACCACTACCTCTGCCTTCGCTCCCCAGCAGCAGCCCTTTACACCGGATCTCGAGACCCTACGCTGGCTCGCAGGACTCCAGGTTCAGGTCCAACAAGTCCAGAATAACCAGCTGTCACCCCGCTTCCCAACGCCAGTCGAACCAGAGTCCTGGCTTCCCTCCCTCCCGCCGTCCTACTCCGAGGTCGCCAGCCTGTCAAGGATGAGCAGCCTCGCATTGGGTTCGCTGCATGACCCCTTCTCGTCTATATTCGGCCCGAGACCGCCAGACCCACCCCAAACTGCTCCACCCAACTTCGCGCACGTCTCGAATTTTGCCTGGCCTACCCATGGCCAACGTGCACAACAGCATTCTCCGAATATAGGCATATCCAAGCTCTCTAGTGTGTCCCCTTATTATTATCTATTACCGAACGTACCTCCAATTGACTTTTACTCTGTTCTAGTGGCCAGAGCAACCCCCGCCCCTGCCCCAGATCCGGATATGTCCTGGCTCGAACTCCTCTCCTCTCTCCCTTCAGGCACCTCCGCTGCCCCGCCTTCTTTGCCTTCCCTCCCGCCACCAATACTTCCAATGTCGCCTACCTCACCACACGCACCCTCAAATTCCGCTTCGTATCTGAATCACGACGGTCTTACAATGCCTCACATCGCTGAGTCGGAGTCGGAGCGGGGAAGAAAGCGTCACAGATCCGATACGGACGTTTCGCGGTAGCGTTGGACTCTGAATTTCTTGACGAGGTCGGACAATTATAAATGGACGAGCAAGGTAGAACCCGCGTGTGATATCCTTGGTTCTTGTATACTATATCTTTCTCTCAGTCGGACAATAGTACTGGACGCACGTTCCTATGTACCTTTCACTCCTTACGAGTTCCCATTTACCGTCGTTGAACCTGTATTCGCCGTCACTTCACGCTCCTTCAACAAATCCAGACAGGAAGAGTAAGAAACTAAATCCAAGTCCGTAGATACATACCATATCATACAATATTGGTAACAAACTGAAGGAAATTGATACTAACAAATGAACGTGCAATGTGCAATCTAACTCATCGAGTCCTATTGCATGGTATGATAACTTGGCGGTGGCGGCGACAATACCCTCCCCAGCGGCTGCAGAGGCGACCCAGACTCCATCGTCCCGTCTCGCGAGTGCGGCCCAGGGTGAGCGGTGTAGAAGCTCGCATCACTAGCCTCCGGCGCGTGGAACGACTGCATCTGGTGCGGCTGCGGCGGGGTGTACTGTGTCTGTGCTTGTGGAAGGGTATACTGGCCCTGCATCTGTTGCGTAGCAAAGTTCGCCTGCGTCGGCGTCTGCACTGGCGACGCGCCGTACGGGTTCGGGTACGACGGCGACGGCAGCGGTTGTCCCTGAGGTGGAGAGTACGGGTGGCTCGGGTATGAAGCGAGCTGTCCTGGCTGTTGCTGACTCGAGTAAGGAGCAAACTGGCCCGGGGCTGGACTCTGACTAGGTAGAATCGCAGGACTCGCAACCCTCGCAGCAGGGTGCGGGCCCATCCCGTGAAACGTCGGGCTCGGCGATAAATTGGCTACCTGCGTATACGGACTGTGATTCTCAGTAGCTGATCTTGGTGTTTGTGGTGGTGGGGGGATCGCAGGTACCACAGGCTCCGGCGGTGGACCTGCTGGTGGAGCGTATTGTTGTTGTTGTTGTTGTTGTTGTTGTCTAGACGGCTGTTGTTCTTGGCTTTGTCCTGGTCTTTCATTTGCGTTGAAAGGATCACGCAGGCCCGGCGGACTCACAACCCTCGGCATCTCATACCCTTCCTCATGACCCGCGCTCCCGGTATCCCACGTCACGCTCTCCTCGCTCTCCGTCCTGACAGGCAGCCTCCCATCTCTTCCCCGACTGACCTGTGCCATCGGATACACACTGCCAATACCTCCTTGTCTATCGTTGAAATCGCTCGCACCCGAGTTTGGCCGGTAGGGCTGTGGCGCAGCGATAGGCCCGGGGCTGTAGCCGATCGCCCTCCCCTCCTTGTCCCAGTGCTGGTGCTCGGGGTCAGTGTTCACGGACACGTTGAATGGCACAGTGGTGGTCGAAGCGAAGGCAGAGTTACTGTAGGGGCTGATTCCAAATCCGAGTTCGCGTTGGAGTTTCGCTTGCCTGGATTCCAGGTCAGTATTAATCAACACCAGTAAAACTATAGCGACTAGGCATGACGTGGGAATAAGGTGACGGCACTCACCTAGCTTTTCTCCTGTCGTAGATAACTGTAGGTTTGACCTTGCCCATCTTCCAGTAGATGTACCACATCGCTACGATAGTGATGATCGTGGTGATCGCGATGACGGTGTAGTCGATGATGCGGGTCTTGGTGTCGACGGTACCGCCTGTATGCACACAAGGGTTCCAATATTCAGGAGTCAAGACACAGTGTTATTCAGGCCAGGTGGTGCGTGAGTGAATAAAGATTGTAAAATCAATCATCAAAAGACGCGAGAACTGGAATTGAAAGACGCACCATCACTACTCTGTTCCAAAATCACGCCCAAGTATACCGTGATAAACTGCTTCGGCAGTGAGAGGACAGCCGCGATCGCGAATGTGATGATACCCATGCCGCAGGTCGAAAAAACGGCCGTGGTGACTGGTAGGTATGTTAGTACCGAGGGTTTCACAGGTTGGGAGTCAGCAGATGCGTATGATGTATATAGCGCCTGTAAACCGAGATATATCGCAGGTTGCGATCTTAATCCAGCCATGGAGCTCCTCAAACGCACATACATGCCTCGCGCCGCCCTCCCCTTCGAATACCAAGTTCAACTGGAGAAAATCAAAATCACTCACAATGCCCCGGAATCGCGCTCAACCGCGCGACCAGCGCAATCTTGAATCCTCCATCCCTCACAACCCTAGCGAGACATGCGTACGGAATTTGCGTCTTCTCGAGTTTCTCACCGCGCGCGCGACAGCAGTATTTGAAGGCGCTATTAGAAAGGAAGTTATTAGATAAGGGGAGAAGAAGGGACATGATGTTGGCTGGCTGGCGTGGTGTAGAGGGTGATAAAAAGACACTCACTAGAAATTCCCAACTTCACCGACAAATGTCCCGGCTGCGACGAGAGCGAAGCCGATCCAGAGACCCCACACAAGGCCACAAATCACCGCCACAATTTCGTGGCCAAAGAGCTAGAACGGGCGTATGAATACGCCACACGGTCAAACCAGTGAGGCGATACTTACAGGCGGGAAGGAGAGAACAAAGAGCACAGCTATAGGTACGAGCCAGCCAAAACGTAATCTAGACGGGGTTTGGGTTACTGGGGACAGCTTGACAAGGTCGCGAAAAGCTCACTGGTGCATCCAGTCTGCTGCGGGCTTAAGCCAATGCACGATCTGGGTATGATAGATAGTGATGAGGCCGACGAGGACAGTGATGAGAATCACGGCGACGTAGTACCCTGCTCGCAGACATCAGCTCATGGGGATTATGGACTAAGCCGCAGTATGAGAATAGACGTACATAACCACTCCCGCCTGATCCAAAACCGCCAATTGCTCAACTTCTGCCAGTCAAAGGCGCCCTGCTTCGAGAGTTCCTCTGCCTCACTGGGTGTTGGACTCGGCGTGCGCGTGAGGTCCCGCCCGATATTCGCCTTATAACCATCGTATGGACGGTCATTGGTGTAGTTATTCGGGGAAACAGACTGTGACGGCGGATAGGGATAATTAGGCTGGTTCTGCTGCTGGTATGCCGGATACGGAGCAGCCATGGGGAAAGCGTGCGTGCGTTGGGGTCAAGGAGGTATACTATAGCACAGAGGATGTTTGCCTGGAACCAGGCTTGCTGGCGGAGGAAGAGTCGTAAAAATCGTCGCAAAGCACAAGGGATCGAAGTGCCGGCCTGTTGCGACGGGGCGGTGGCCCCTCCCTTCCCACGCCCCGACATTTCATGCTTCCGATCCCGCCATCAAAGTCCTCTCTCAAACTATTGCCGTCAACGTCCTTGGCTGCTTTACTCGTTGCACGCAGTGACATATCTTTGCTTTTGGCGATATCTATATTCGATTGGCGCAACATTGTCCGTGTCATCTCTGACTGAGGATGCTGCGCCTCAGCGGAGTGTATGAAATATGCTCGGCGCAGTACAATGCACCCGTGTGCCACTTTTGTCATCCGGGGATTATTATCCATTGTGGGATACGCAGCCCTTACAACAATCGTCGTATGCTCGTTCAAGCTTAATGACCAACTCCAATAACCACTCACTGTCGAGTTTCTCATGAACTTAATTTAAATTTTCAGCCTGGATATAGCCAGTATGAAACGCTAGGTGCCAAGACACGCGCGCAACCAAAGGAGATGCAGAGAATGGCACTCGATGAGTCACTACAGTCCGATATAGACAAGGTCTCCAGCGTAAGTAAAAATTAGCGTTGTGGGCACTAAAAACTACGTCATGAAGAGAGGTGTCTCGTTTTACTTTTATGGCCGTGGTAAGTCATGGCGCGCAGAAACAATCCATGTCTCTCGTGTCTCGTCTCTCCGATGAGTTTGCCTTTCGTTACCCAATACTCAATAAGCTCCAAGCAATGCAAACAGGAGCCATGGTGGTCTTATTTTTAGAACGGCAACCCACTTCCTCGTCTATAGCACACGCGTTTTCGTTGCAATTCATGAGGGTTGTGAGTCCCTTATTCTGGAAAGGACTCTTAATTTCTAAACGCACAGAATATATTAACAAGGTCATACTCACCGTCCAGACATGAATTTTGTGCACTGGAGCGAATAGTGGTCCACGAGCTCGTGCAAGATCGTCAGAGTCGGAGGTAATGGCGTACTACGGTACCTCCGCGTCGAGACTCAAGAATAATTCCATGGTGCAAGTCCGGACCTGATATGCGCACTCTCGGAGAACATATTGCATCGTTCCCTCCGCAGGCCTTTGAGGTATATAGGTGACAGCGGTGGCCGTAGCGAACTTGATTACTCCGTCAATTCCCTTCATCATCTCGAAACCCTCTTTTTCTAGAAAGCATGATCAAGTTACTCCATCAACATAGCTGCCTCTATCCGACTTACACTGCCTCTCTTTATCTCGGAGCAAGACACTGCACCATGCACCGGTTCGGGCATGATGGTAGCGTCCGATCATGGCCGAGAGAGTAGAGACGCGTGCCGCTGGGTAAGTGAGGGTCATTTCATAGGACGAGCAGACGTCCGGTCTGCTGCCTCCTTGTCAGATCCTCCGAAGTCCCTAAGGCAGCTTGTTTCTCCTGACGACCGGCGGGACTCTAGGACCATGTTCCGTTGACTTTTCGCGTGTTGAAGAGGAGTGGAAGGTCGTAGTCCGGGTTTACGATGCACAGCGCAAGTAGTACAGATTTGACGCAAAACTCTAGAATAGTATGCCTATGGAGGGATCCAGATAAATCAGTGTATCATTGTAGCGATGTTGCTGGTCGTGTGGCAATGCTACAACGACCTGAAGAGGTGAGCCGTATACGTTATTCTGTAGACGCACCGCATTGCTAGAATTGAACGGGGAAGGCATCAAGTTCGTCGCTCGCTTCATGGCTTCGCTTCATGGACCGAGCGATCCACATGGTGGCCAAGCGGGGGCTTTGAATGTCTCGATCCTCTGATGCATGTCCGGTCTGTCAATAAATACCAAGTCTCACTGGTTGTGTTGTTGCGTAGCAAGAGTGGACTTCCATACAGTGAGCGAGCGAGTGATAGACAAGCACGTTTTGTATATATGTGAGCCCCGCCGCACGCTCCACTCTATGTAGAAAGTCGACACCTACTAGAGAGCACCTATAGGCGCCTATGTACGAGTAGGGCGAATACGCTGTGCCGCCACTGTCATACGTGACAAAAAGACACATTTCATTCCTTCAAGTTGTAAAGAGCCATGCATCGCTGCTGACAAATCGCCGAGATCCTCGAGGTCATCGTGCACATTACTGGCGAGGTTTCGTCGCTGGGTTCGCTGAACGCGTTGGCTAGAACATGCAAGACCTTCCAAGAACCTGCGCTGAATGCGTCGTGGCGAAGTCAGACTGACCTTGCCCATCTTTCCATCCGATTGGACTCGTTTCCGATACTACGCTGCGAAAACTCAGGACCTCGAATTTCCTAAATCCGAAGAACACATCATCTGGCTGAGCATGCACAGTTTTCAGAACCTTCCTTTGTTTCCGAACCTTCGCTCGCTCAGCTGGACAGTGACCGCCGAGAACTTTGTCTATGTCACCTCTTTCCTCGCAATCGGATTGAAACACCTTAGTCTGATCGTGGGCCGTGAATCCCGTGAATCAGTCATCATAATCACTAGATTCAATCGGTTTCTTGACTTTCTCCAACTCGCAACTCCAGCACTGGAGACCTTGAGGCTTATTTAGCCCAGAGGTCATGACTCAGTAATCCTCACGTCGAGTCCTACCTGGGCGCTAACGTCTCTCACCTCCTTCCATTGGCATATGCACATTCGATTGGATGATTTGACCAAACTTGCTGCCTTGCCCAATCTACATACCCTTCACATTAGCTTGCGTGCGTCTGTTATATGGCAACAAAGGCACGCAGACCTTGACCTATCAAAGTTCACAAGCCGTCCATTTCCGGCGCTTCAGGATGTCACAATCACTGCCGACACTATGAAACTCTGCACGGAGGTCATGGGTGCTCTGGGAACGTGCCAGCTAGTCTCGGTACATCTTCAACCTGATGAGGTAAAGGCAGAGGACATTCCATCCATAGTCGCTTGCTTTTCTCAACCATGCATGGTGAAAACGTTGTCCACTTTGGGCGTGTTCGAGCGGATATCAGAAGGGCACTACATCATTCCGCTGGGAATGCTGAAACCGCTTTCTATCTTGAAGAATCTGTGTACGCTCTGCTTCGACGTAGAGTGTACCTTCGAAGGAACTGATGAAGAGCTGTCCAACTTGGCCAGATCCTGGCCGAACCTGAAGAGCCTTTCTCTGGGTCGTCGCCCGGACTCCTCCCATTCGCATTTCACGATTCAATATTCAATGGCTGATGCAACTAGTCAGGCATTGCCTGGATCTTCAAGACTTAACCATAGCTGTCGATGCCTCGATAAACTCTTATGTCGCTGGGTTTCTCGAGGATCACCATGTTTTCAGTAAGAAACCCGTGTCTTTGGACCTAGGCATTTCAAGAATTACGCGAGTGGAACCGGTCGCGATGTTTTTGACGATGCTTTTGACGATGCTTTTCCCGGATTTGCGCGAGGTCAGTGGACAGGATGAGAAAAGGGACGATCGGAAGTGGAATCAGGTAAATGAATATGTCGATGCGATAAAGCAGGTGAGACGAGAAGAGCGTTCGTGGTGGATACCGAATGACAAGGAGCATACATAATCCGTGCTGCTCAGATTTGGACAGTAATTTCCGTAGGATAAGTCGCCTCCTGCGACCAATTGCAATGCGTAAGCTACGTGTTCTGTTCAGTAGTGGAAGTCAACAGTAATTACGTGACATGATGTCGCCCGCCTGAAGAAGGCGAATTATGCTGGCAAAACAGGTCGACGTCGGGCGCCCGCAGGGTCGAATGAACGAGCAGATCATGCACGTTTCCGCCCGTTGCTCGCCTACTCGGATTCACTGAGGAGCAAGTCCACGTTTCCGTAATAACCACAGAGAAATGACTGCTTATACAAGCAGCACTCAGATCACAAATTCCATCCAATGCGCTCTCGATATATGCGATACGACACCGGTCATCCGACAGCAAGTAAAATATAAACTAGAAGGATACACAAGCACGCGGGACAGTACGGCCAGAAAAATGAAAAAGAAAAAAGGACGAGTAGACTCCAGAAAATGCATGACGAGGCGCATCACCCCAACGCCCGACTCAACGCACTAGTATTCCCATCCGCGCCCCCACCCCCAACCACGAGCGGCGTGAATGTCGGGCTCAGCGGCCACGTCGGCGGGCTCGGCACCCACTCCCCCACGTCCACGCCCATATCAAAGCCTACCCCCGGGTACGCGCGCAGCGCCGGGTCGAGCCACTCCACCCCGCCACTCCACCCCTCCATCGAGCCGCTGCCAAACTCCCCCGCCCTGCCGTTAAACCCGACCCTGCCACTGTTAAACCCCGCCCCACCACCATCACCCCCCGTCCCCGCCCGCCCCCACTCCCCCCTCCTCCCCCGATCCACCGGCGTCCCCCGTCCCACCGCCCGCGCCTCCTCGCGCGCCCACGCGAGCGGCACCGCCGCGAGGCGCGGGAGCGCGACGGCGTCGAGGCCGTAGGTGAGCGGGAGGTTGAGGTGCAGGTGGTCGTGTGCGTGCGTGGGCGCGGGGATGGGGAGGGTGTGTGCGGGGGTTGGGGGTTGGGTGGGGTAAGAGGGGTAAGAGGGGGAGGGAATGGGGAGGGGCGCGGGAGGGGAGGAAAGGGAAGGCGGGGGAGGGGGAGGGTCCGCCATCTCAAAGTCCCCAAACATATCCTCGTGCTCGTCCTCGAGATCCCACTCCGCGTCGTCATCGCTCTCCCACTCCGAGTCCCCCATCTCGACGTCCCCGTCCCCGTCCTCGTCCAACACGTTGTCCGCCGTGTAATTGTAAAACACATTCTCCAAGGAAGAGGAGGAGGAGGACAGAGCGATGTCGTCGATGGAGGGCTCGGGTTTGGGGATGGGCGCCTTCTCGGGATGGTAAGCGTAATACCGCTTCGCCTGCGTGTCCGTGATAGCCTGGATCGTCGAGTAGCCGTACTGCCTCGCCCTGTACCAAATTTATCAGCATCCCGTCTCAACTCAAACTCAAACAGAAAGGAGAGCAACTCCAACTCAAACACAAAGGAGAGCAACTCCAACTCAAACTCAAAGCAGAGCAACTCCAACTCAAACACAAAGCAGAGCAACTCAAACTCAAACTCAAACACCAACACCAACACCAACCCAAACACAAACACAAACAAAGCAGAGTACTCACAGGACACCAACCCGCTCACGACACGCGCTCCGCCACAGATCCGGCTCGCGCGCCTTCGGGGGGCGGAGGACGGGGACGGGTGGGGCGGGCGGGGTGGAAGGGAAGGAAGGGGTGAAAGGGGTGAAAGGGGTGGAAAGGGCGGAAGGGGTTGAAAGAGTGGAAGGGGTGGGGGGGATCGGGACCTCTACCATGTCGTCGTCCTTGTCCTCGTCGCAGCACGGGCAGAGGCAGGTATCGGACGCGCTGCATTCCTGGTGGGTATCGGCCGCGCTGCACGGCTGGTGGGTCTCGTCGGGGTGTACGTCCACCAGCTCTTTGGGGTGTACGTCGCGCCGCTCTTTGGGGTGTACGTCGCGCCACTCTTCGGTGTGTACGTCCCCCAGCTCTTCAGTGTATACCTCCACCAGCTCTTCGGTGTGTACGTCTCGCAACTCATCGGCGGGGACGCCGCACAGCTCTTCAATGTGTACACCCGCCACGCCGGCAGGGACGATGGATTCGTGCAGATCGCCCGCGGGGACGATGGTTTCGTGTAGGTCGCCCGCGGGAGTGAAGACAGTTTCGAGTAGGTCACCCGCGGGTGTGAAGACGCGGAGTGCGGCGGGGAAGGGGCGCGCCCAGACGGACTCGAGGTGGGCTTTGGTGGCGGAGTAGGATGAGGGAAAGGTGGGAGAGGAGGGTTCGGCGAAAAACTGGATCGCGTATTCAGAGATGTTGTCGGGCTGTTCGGTGGCGGTCAGGGAGGATTGGTACTGGATGAGGATGTCATCGGTGCGGTGCGCCTCTTTGTCGATGTAGGCAGAAGGTTGGTCAACGGTTATGGTTGCGACGTGGCCCTCGTCGAGTGCGGCGACAATACTGTGGCTCGCGTCTGGTGTGGCGTCGGACTCGGGAGGGATGACAATGGCGGTTTCGACGGTTGTACCCTCGACAGGCTCGGTGGCATCGTCAATTATAGTAATAATGCCATTGTGGGGGATTGCGCTGTGAAGTGCGTGAGGAGGGGCACATCCCGTTACGAGGCGAAACACGTACGCTGCATCGACAGACCCCTTGTCATCTCCGACCTCGTGTGCCTCATGGCGGACGATGTTTGTATTGTCGGTCAGAAGACTCGCTGCGGGAGCTTCCACCTGCAATGGCACAACGGGTCAATCACGGTATTTGAAACCGAGATTGGAAGGAGAGGGAACACGTACGCGGCAGCGCTTCCTGCACTTCTTATCCTCATCATCGGATGTAGTGGCACGGTGGCGTTTCAACGTTAACTTTGCAGGCGGGTGGGCCCTCTGGGTGCGTGGGGAGGAGGGGCGTGGCTCGGGAAAGCGCGGGATGGATGTGCGGGTGGACCGCCTAGGGGAAGGGAATTGATTCATTATTGATGGAAAAGGATTGTTCCCGACAAGGCGACAGGGCGTTCAGAAATGGACTGGATTGAACGGTGACACACTCCAAAAACAGGATCCAGCAGCGGCCGGGAAATCGATGGATGGCGACTCTGATTCAATCGGGGCGCAAACAGCAAAGACAAGGTTCACACTCCGACCCGGCTTCTCGGCTGCCTCACTCCTTTATCAGAATGTCCTGGCAGCATTCCCTGTCGCCTGCATCCGGTACAATCTGAATCGATTGACCATCGACGTTTCAGGCCAACTTTCCCATCTAACCTCAGTGCCTCTGTCACCAGACCACTCCCTACTCAAACACTAGTACTGCGGGAACGTTACATTACCCGGTCACACCCACAATCCTATCCCATCCTTTTGCACGGACTCCACCCGTCGTATATAAGAAGACTGGCGCCTTTGACGCTTGCTCACCGCCCCCGCACTTGCCCCGCTTGGTATGCACTGGCTCACTGCTTTCTCTTCCCTTTACAAACCGGTTTTAGCTGCCCACCAGACAGTCATTCCTGGGACCGGACCTCCTCTAGCACCGGTTCCCGTCCTGGCAATGACATCGCATCAACGTAGTCCTATTTGATCCAGCGCCAGGCACTTGGCTACTTGCTCTACCTTGGCTATGCACCGCTGGTCCTTGATATTAATACTCGTCCTTATTACGATCTATTTTCGCGTGCATATACCCGACTTTGACTCCTCGCTCTCCGGTACTCGCATCTTCCGCCGGCAGACACCCATCACCGCCAGATTCGCAGCTCAGCCAAATATCCACTCTTAATTTCGATGTCAAACCTTCACAAAGCAGTTCCGGGACAAAGCATACAGAGCCTCAGCCTCGTTTCCTGCCCTTCTCTGGCTCCAATGACTACAGGCGCCATGTGTGGACGCTCTTGACAATGAGTATTCTTGTAAATTTTAACAATGCATCGCGTGAAATCAACTGCCGAAGCTCAGCCTTGGTCACCAGCGTGCTGCGATCACTTTCCGCCTTGAGAGTCGTCAATGTGTACCGACTCGACGCTTCCCCAGGTCGTGGCATGCTCGCAACACCCTGGCCCCGGAAGACTTCCTGGCACACTGGTTGCTCTCCCGCCCAGAAACATCTAGTCATCACCGGGTCCCCGTCCTGGCACAGCGTAGCCATTTGAATTAGCGCCTCTTCGTCTTCGCTCTGCTCTTGGTCTTTAGTACTCAGCCGCATCAGAACTATACATCCGACTTTTCTGACTCCCCGTTCTCCACTCGTCGCGATATTATACCTCGCACGGCTCTACTCCTACACCTAAAAGCAGACAACGAACACCTCCAAGGCCACATACTGATACCGACTCGAGGCTGGCATGCGATCGTACTCTCGCCTCCACGCGTTCCGGTAATCGTTGAAGAAACGAGAAACACCAAGGCGAGCGATCCACACGGCGGGAAGTCGTGCACGTCGAGACCACCACTCGGACTGGACACTCCTATCGAGTCGGGGCCCGCGAGACTAGTGTGACTGCTTGCGACGTGCGCACTAATTGGCGTGTAACCGAACCTGAACGTTAACCACCGCAACACTGCTTGACATTACTTGGTCTTCTACTGCGAGCAATGGCACGGAACTACTCGGACGCGCTCGCCATGACACCCATTGCAGTTCACGACGTCGCCCCTTCCGCAGCTCCACTCTTGATGTCGTTATCAAGCCTTCACAAAGCGGCTCTGGGACAAAGTATGCTGGACCTCAGCCTCGTTTCCTGCCCTTCGCTGCATAGGCCGTCGACGTCCAGCTAATGGCAACACATTCCTTCCAACAGCGCATCGCGCGAAATCAGTACTTACTGTCGCATCTCAGCCTGACAAACGCTGCCTTGGTCACCGGCTGTGCTGCGATCACTTTCCGCCATCTCGCACTGCAGGTCCCTTTAATGCGTACCTTCAACGGGAACGAATCGATGCTTTCCCAGGTCGTCCAATGCTAAGCCGTCCATGTACAAGCTACCTTCGTCGCGGTGTCCTCGCTCGATCACTGGACTCGCAGCTCGATGTCGGGTGCCTTGTGGAGATAGCCACGTATTCTCCGCGTGTCTGGAATTCTAGGCACTGCCGAGACGCTGCAGCACGCCTTTCATTCGAGGACATCCAGGCTCATGGTAACCGACTTTCTACCTCGTCGAAGCTTAGCACCGAGAACACAGTGCCAGTGGCGATTCTGTCAACGAAGCTATTTCCCAAATTATGCAGAGCCATGGTGCAAGACAGCCAAGGGCAACAGGGAGTGGAAGAAGCTGCAGTTGGCCAGCAAGTGCGGAATAAAGAACCGCCTGACTCGATTACTGAAGAGGTATGCTACTACGAGCTGATCCGAGTTACCGTCTAGAGACTAGTAAAATATAGCTACATAATTCTCGACATGTCCATCCCGATTATTCTCCTGACGTTTTGTAGAACTCGCTCGGTAACGTGTTATACAATGCCAGGTAAGGTGCGCAGTGCCTTCTAGGGTTTGCACCGACTCTCAGTTTGCGAGTGGCCAAGACCGAAGAGGAGCATGAAAGGATGAGACTCAGTGATTTATCTAGTCTTGGCAACCAGACTCTATGTGCAACATCGATCGTGCAGAGACGTCCAAGCTACAAGCATTCGTACCTCCACACCTGTCCGTGTCTATATCCCCTACCAAATGCTCTCGGATATTCACAAACAACAACGAGCCTACGTTTTCTTTTGTGGTAGAAGCACGATAATGCCAAGATATCTCAGTCTCGTATCACTAGCTTGTCCGCTTCCAGGGTACGTTTCTAATCCACCTAACTACCACGTCCGAGCATCCATAGTGGATCATTTTGTTATAGAGATCCCCTCGATACTCAAGAGAGGATGCTGCAGGCAGTGGTCGCCTCACAGGCACTCGAGCTGGTGCTGGCAACGGTCGACACGTTTCCAAACTATAGTATGCGCGACATCAGCGACGAAGGCTTCTCAACCGGCGCAAACGAACTATTCACCTGATCGTACGTGCAGATACCACTGGGGTATCCGCACTGCCACCCTCTGAAGTTGTTGATCAATACGCCCGCGTCCCCGTTCAAATCTGCTGGGCAGGTGCACCCCGAAGCCGGGCAAGGCACGTTTGCGGGGCAGTTTCCTTGCGCGGTATTCTGAAGGTCCCCTGACTGTTTCAAACGAGGTCAGTCAGTCGGCCGCGGTGACCCTCGGGCGATGAGCGATGATGACTCACCGCATCATCCCAAGCGCAAGCTCCGCTGGGGTATGCACATTGGTACCCAGGGAAGATGTTGATCAAGACGCCGACATTTCCGTGTGTGTCGTTCGGACAAGGGCAGCCCGTCAGACTTGAGGCCCAAGTGAGGTAGCCTGGGACGGTGCGCTCAACGAGCTCTGTGGGATGAGCGGTGGTACCGGCCAGCAATTTGGCCAAGAGAGCGATGGCGCTGATAGCGCTGAAGAGTCGAAGGAGAGGTGCCACAATCATCTGTGAGGCTGAGCTTCTGTCACTGGGATACGACAACGAAGGGAACGCTGTTTGTCTGTGAGCAAGACGTGCAGCCTTTATAAAAGTGTACCTCCAGCCATCACTTTGTTGGGGGACCGTGGTGTCTTCAGCATTAGCGACATCTTGACCGGCATTACTGAAGATTATGCCGTTTCTAATTATGTGTCAGTTACGCTAAACGACTGCAAAATAAGATGACAACATGGCCAGGCCTTCTAAAACCGAGGATCGTGTTCCAGGACGTGGCCGATGTGGACAGGAGCGTAGTCGGCACCGACAATTTAATGACGTCGAGGTCATTATCAGGGCATGAATCTGGAACACGAACCAAAACGACACGCCGAAGCAAGAGGACAGAGGAATCATTCAAAGTTGCACGAAAGAATCATAAATATTTGACCTGGAATAGTAATCGAGACTACAGATTAAAAGGAATCAGGAAGAGTTCGATCTGCAGGTAATGGCGAGGAAATAAATCAGGAACATAAACATGCAGCTGACATGGCAAGTACCAGGAATTCTTACAGCCAACCGAGTATCCAGCGCGCCACAAGGACTGCTTCTTGAGGCTGTTTTTTGCCTGTGGAGTATGTCCCGATTGCATCCATCCAATTGCATTGAGACAGCATGCGAATATTGACATGTGATGAACAGAATCAGGCTCTGAGACAAAGATCCAGCGCTAATAGGCACTGACCTTCGATGCAGTTCGGAAAAATCAGACGCAAGAAATAGACGCGTAATGACCACGATGAGAACAGGTTCCGCGGTCCACTCTAGCCCAACGATCGAGAGAAGAATGGATCCAAGAGGTCAGGCGGATGTCGTAGGCTCCCAAAGACTAGGGACACCGTTCGCAAATAAGTTGAAGCGAAGTCTAGCAAGGCAGTCACATATATTAATCCTTGACAGCGATCGAGGTTTGCTGTTAACATGTTGACAGGCATGTCAGAGTGCAATCAACTCTGGGAGTGCGAGACCGGCCTAAATTAGACCGGTAGGTTCGTACGCAAGACGGATGTATTCCAGCCGCCAGACGGCTCAAAATGTACGTTTACCATATGAAACCACCGGTCAAAATATAGACCCGAATATTGGGAATTCCGACCGGTGGTCTACCGAGCTCAATTCAACCCAGGAATGTCTGGTTTTCCGTTCGTTAGTGTTTATCAAATTTGAGCAGCTTATCGTAGCCAAAACAATCCATTTTCCGTGCAACCGGTCCTCTAGGATTTCCCCTTAATTTCAAGCACATTTTTCATCCAATTTGCATCCAGATTGTGTCAAACAGAGAAAAGCACAAATTTCATTAGATCAACGGTAGCAGGCTGTACAACAATGAAAAATATGTTACAGTAGAAGAGCGGTGAGCTATGAATAGTCGAAGTCTGAGATAGGAATAATGTAAATGTGAAGTAAATTGAAGCAGAGGTAGGAGACCAAAAGAGCAAAAGGGTAGAGCAATGACATACACTGCAGGTCCAAGCCCTTAAACAACCCAGCCTCTCTCTGCAGAAAGTACCCCTATATGTTTGTCATTAGCTAGCACGAAGTAGACATCACACTTACGGAGTCCCCAAGGTTCATAGCTTCAGTAGAAATCCAGCCATCCTATGGTTCACTTGAGGATCAGTAAAACATGTCACGATGTTTGTATATACTCACAATATATCACAAGGCAGCTAAAGGACCTCTGGATCCATAAACATAAGCTCATCATATCAGAGAACTCAACAGGTATACATGCATACCTATAAACCCATGACCCGTCATGTCCAGTACAATACCCGTGAAGACTGGTCTCTGTAAACCTGATGAACAAAGATAAATCATGAATGATGCAACATACCTGCATACTAGACACTCTACGAGAGTTGCGGCAAAGAGAAATCAGACACCATAGAGACTCACGGATGGTAGGCAGAGGCAAGATGAACAAGAGCGCGTCTGAGCGCATCCATTTCTTAAGTCCGATACTGGCATTCCCACGATAGCTGTGCTGCATCAACAGACAAATTTCGACCGTTTATCGCACTAAGTGCCCAGATCATAATTTCAACCGGTTTTCAGTCGAAACCTGTTTCGACCTTATTCGACCACTTACCGGCTGAAAGTACAAAAACGATCGATTACCTGTCTAATTTAGGCCTGCCTGGTGTGCACAGTGCAACTTAACAGACTTGTCGCCATCAAACCTTTACTATTACGCATGTATGCCTTAAGTAATATATTTGACAAGTAATGCATTTTACAACTGAAAAAACGCGATGTATCTCAAATTAAGTTTCAATTCTAGTCAAAATCGACATTAACATTGTCTTTGTGAACGGAAAACTGCAGCTACCAAAATAAAACTTGATGTATATGTTGAACACAGTATAGACTAAATTTACTGTATCATTTCGACCAATTCGTCAGTCACGCGTCACGGACCCCTCTTGACGTGCCGTAATATGGACACTGTCACGGGTCACGAGAGCCCTCTGACGAATCCTTTTTTGGTCACAGCCGGCATTCGACCTCGCTACAGGCGAAATTTTGGGCGCCTGCGGCGCGACTTAAGAAAATTCGGCACATTGTCACGCCCACTGGTGGTAGCTGACGAAGTGACGAATGAGAAAAAGGTGTCATGCGTCACAAGGCCTGACGAATCGGTCGAAATGGTACAGTACATCTTTTTTTTCCGACTGAAAAAGCGTTGGCTCGTCGTGCAGAAAGCCATTGACGGTCCCACGTCACGTGATGATCCAATACTGCATTGGAACCGGACTCAATAGAGGATCGAACCCGCGAGCTGGTTTGCAAACGGAAAGTCGAAACCGAGTTTGAATTTGACCTCATCAGCTGTATTGTGGCCATGTCGCAAACCTCAACCATAGAAGCTGACTCTGTACCGTTGACACTCAAACTTTCAAATGGCCAGATAGTGTCCTTCAAGTCAAACGTGGCGAAGGACACTGGAGAGATACCCATCATTGACATTGGAGGGATCTTCAGCGACAAGATAGAGGATCGAAAGGCAGTCGCTGAGAAAGTTCGTGAGGCATCGTCGAGGATCGGGTTCTTCTATGCGATTAATCATGTAAGCCTCGAGTAGCTCTCGGACTTTTGAAAATGCTGACGATCTGATAGGGAATCGATCCAAGATACGAGGAAGATACTTTCGAGCAGGCGAAGCGATTCTTCGCGTTACCGGAAGAAACAAAGATGAAAGTGTGGACCGGCCAAGTTCCGAACGAGTACGTTGGTTACCACCCGCTGAACGCCTACAATAATGGCAAGAGGAAGCACAATGGCGAGTTCTTGAACCTGAAAAAGTTGGAGTTGTATATCGTGTTAACCGGAGCAGATCTCTTCGAGGCATTTAATTGGGCTTACGACGCAAAGTACGATCCTGCCAGTAGGCTGGAAGACAAGGAGAATATCACGCCGTCGATCAGCATTTGGCCTGAAGAGGAAGACTTACCTGGGTTCAAGGATGCTTTGTATGCATATCACGCTCAGCTCCTCACACTTGCACGCAAGATGACCAGAACGTTCGCATTGGCCCTGCACATGCCGGAGGATTACTTCGACGAGCACGTCAAGTGTCCGGAGGCGGGAATGCAGGTTCTGCATTACCCTCAGCAGGAGGTACGTCAAGAGCTAACCATGGGAATAACGGACGTTGACTTGCAGATATGACTTGTCCCTGCAGGCACCTGCAGACGATCAGAACGGCATCGGAGCCCACACCGACTTTGAGTGCTTTACGATGGTCACGCAAGACGCCTCTGGAGGTCTTGAAGTTCTTTCGAAATCTGGGGACTGGGTGAAAGCGACTCCTGTTCCTGGCGCTCTGGTGGTAAACATTGCCGACTGTCTGATGCGGCAGACGAATGATGTCCTCGTATCGACCGTCCATCGTGTGATCAACAAGAGCGGAAAGGAGAGATACTCTTGCCCATTTTTCTTCGGGTTCGATAGGAAGATTCCATTGGAACCTGTACCAGGCTGCGTGTCCGAGGCGAACCCGGCGAAGTATCCTGTTATGACAGGCGGGGAATATTACAAGTGGCGCACGAATATGGCGAAGAATAACAACGATTAAGAAGATGGAATACAATATCGATTGAGTTCCTAGCCGTTGCTGCGACTACACCTTCCACTCCGCGCAAGGCTGATTTGTTGAAGACAGTCATCAACAACTCTGTGTATTATGTAAGATATATTTACAGCCACTAAACTCAGGAGAAAACGATTGAGGACCTAGAATTTTAGTCTATATTTATTTAAATTTAGCACCGCCGGCACTCGGAGTTCGTATTATTCGTGACCAAGTTCGCAACTTGAAGAGGTCTCATGGCTCACAAATCGACAGTATGGGTAGGTCCGCAGGACCATGATCTGACAAATTTCATACGTCCCCTGGCCTCAGACCACAGCCTGGTTCACTGACACAAATATTAATTAATTAGAGTAGGAAATACCAGCTTCAGACTAAGGATCCAGTTCAAAGCTGGCATTTCCTACTCTAATATTTGTATCGTTCACGAGTTACAACACCGGAGATAGGATCGCTATCGGCTGCTGGTGGTCTGTTCATAGACAAAGCTTCTTGGTCGAGTATATCAGACTCATGCTGTCACCTTCACCTTCTCGTGCCCTGTGAGTCCTGACTAATGAAGGCTTGCAGGGTTATCAAGTCCTCGGAACACAACTGCATGTCTAATGACGACTCGTACATCGATTACCTCTCTAAATCATGTCTCCAGTCATCACAGAAGTTGCTGACAAGCTCGCTCGGGAATCGTCGTACACTCTTCGCCTCGACAACATTGGCCAAACGGTTCAAGTCTCGTCTAACATTTCGAGGACGGCAGACGAAATCCCTATCATAGATATTTCAGGCGCATTCAGTGACAGGTATGAAGACCGCAAGGCTGTAGCGGAACACGTTCGCGAAGCCTCGTCGCGGATAGGGTTTTTCTACATGGTCAATCACGTATGCTGCGTGCACGATTTCCGCATATAGATTTTGTGCCACTCACCTGGACCGTGCACGTATTCAGGGCATCGATCCCGAATGTCAGAAAGACACCTTCGAGCAGGCAAGGCGGTTCTTTTCTCTGCCAGAGGAAAAGAAAATGGAAATATACACTGGACTAGTGCCTGACGAATACGTCGGGTACCATCCCTTACTGACGTCCAATCGCGATGGGAGAAAACATAGCGGTAAGAACTACGCGGTCTGCCCCCAGTATATCGCTGATGGGTGTGTAGATCTTAGCGAAGCCTTTAATTGGGCATACGACGCAGAGTTCGACCCGATAGCGACCGATAACACCAGACCGTCAATCAGCATCTGGCCCAGTGGCTTGCCGGGCTTCCGGGAGACACTGTATGCATACCATACGCAGCTTCTCACGTTGGCCAGGAGAATGAGTCGCGTGTTCGCCTTGGCTTTGCATATGCCGGAGAACTATTTCGATGAGTACGTCCAGCACCCAGAAGCGGCTATGAGAGTGCTGCACTACCCCGCGCAAGAGGTTAGCTACGCGTTCGCATCCTTTACTGCCATATATATGGTTGACATCCCCGAAGGCCTCTGTGGACGACCAGAACGGCATTGGTCCCCACACGGACTTTGAATGCTTCACGATAGTCACTCAGGACGAGAACAACGGACTCGAGGTGCTCTCAAAGTCCGGCGAATGGATCAAGGCACCTCCAGTTCCCGGCGCGCTCGTGGTCAACATCGCCGACTGCTTCATGCGCCAGACAAACAATTTCTTCGTCTCCACCATCCACCGGGTTATCAACAAGAGTGGGAAGGAGCGCTATTCGGCACCATTCTTTTTCGGCTTTGATAGGGAGACGTTGGTGGAGCCTGTACCGTCGTGCGTATCTGAGGAGAATCCGGCGAAGTACCCGGTCGTCACATTTGGCGAGTATTACAGGTGGCGAGCCAGCACTGCGAAGACCGACGGTCTCTGACTATGAGTTGATACAAAAAATGATAATTGACTGCAATGCGATATATCTCATGCACCGCGAATATTACTGCTATAAATTCTGCTACATATCTTCCAAGAAGCGGGGAACTTCATATATAGGTATCTTTTCCCTTGTCTAGATGGCGCCGAACTGGACAGCCAACTCCAAGAGCTTGCTGACGGTATCAACCACGCTCTTCTCCAGCGGGATGAACTGGATGCCGAGCTCGCTGGTCGTCTTGGAGGTGTCAATGCCAAAGGGCGGTGTGATGTCGACCGTGGAGATATCGACCTCAGGGAGCTTGTCCTTGAGCATAGGGAAGTTGCGGACGAGGATATCAACCAGCTGCTCGGGTTTCTATAATCCAAAATAGATTGTATCGCAGACCCTCAGGGAACATTATAGGGAAGAACGCACGTAGGGGCTGCCGACGAGGAGGTAGCGCTGACCCTTGGCAACATCGAGCTCAACGGCCTTGACGTGAGCGAGAGCGACATCGCGGACGTCAACACAGTAGGGAAAACCAATAGCAGGGACACCCTGCTTGAAGGTGCTGTTGGCCATGGCCAAGAAATACTGGTTGGACATGTTGATGCCCTTCAAGTCCTTGACGGGCTGCTGAGGGGGACCATAGGTAGCACTATCGACATCCGCGGATCGTCAGGAGCGCGACGCAGAGCACAGCGATCGTCGACTTACATGGGAGCAATGACCGATCCTGACCAGGAGGGCTTCTCCGTCTTCTGGAAGTCCCAGAACGTCTTCTCTGCGAGTGCCTTTGAGGCCTGGTACGCCCACCGAGGCTCAGCGGAAGCCTTACCCTCCTCGTAGGTGATAGGGTTCCAGTCATTGGGAGTGTAGACCTTGCCGGCAGGAGGGGGGTTGCGGGCGTCGACGACAGCGGCGAAGGAGGAGGTGAACACGACGCGCTTGATCTTGGGCTCGAGCTTGGTGGCGTTGACAATGTTCTTGGTGCCGTTTATGGCGGGGAGGAGAATGTCTTGCTCGTTGTCCTGATGGAGATGATCAGAGTAAGATCGAGATAAGATAGCGGGAAAGGTGCACCTTGGGGTTCCAGTGCGTGGGGGAAGCGATGTGGGCAATGATATCAACGCCATTGACGGCCTCGTCGAATGCATTGGGCTTGGTCATGTCTTCGACGATGGCAAATTCAAATCTGTCTTTGTACTGGGGAAAGACCAAGATCCAGACGTCAGCCTTGTCCGCAGAACGAACTGTGCCCCGGACAGAGTAGCCAGCCTCGAAGAAAGCTAGGGCGGTTGAGGTTGCGACAAACCTACACAGACCGTCGACCTCAGATACGGTACTGACGTAGAGAACCGTATCACTTACCCAGTGAGACCGGTAACGAGAACGAGACCCTTGGACATGATTGGAGATGTACATGTAGCTGAGACTGATGAGCTGCAGTCTGTATCATGACCTGCACCCTATATACCACCCCGCCTGATGTCATACCTTAAAGCGGTGTTCGAGACTGGTCCTGGCTATGCCGAGCGGTGTGCGTACTTGTTGGTATCGATGGAGTGACCGTACCATGCCGGCATAGACGCGTTGCGTGCTAACTATCCAAGATGCCGGCTCTTCCATGGAGGTTGTGGCAGAGCAGCATTCAGTCAGACTGGAGATGGAAATAATTGGGCAGAGATTTCGAGTTCGAGGGCGCTCACTTCATCGAAAGAAATCGGATCCATTAGATGTAGATTTGGTATTCAAGGATTCGAGTTACGTTCGGATGCATTTGTGTAACGAGGATCTGGTCAACGACCGCGTGGGGATGGAATATGCCAAAGGTGGACTAAGCGAGTGCCAAAGCGCTGTGGCTGTACAGGTTCGTTCATTCCTCTCCAAAGTTGCCATAAACATCCAAACGATGTCGATGCTCACAAGGGGCCGACACCGGGAGTTGCCGGCACACTGGGTGGGGGGAGGGGGGGTGCCTTCGAGGACCTTATCAGGACTTTCTGCAGACCCCCTTATTCGAACTGCTAGTGACCACAGATAGATGGTTCCAAGCCCGCACAATCTCAGAACAGTGTAAGATAGCTATAGTGGACTATCAGCATTTCTTTCACTGGCAGGAAGATCGAGAAAGACGTGCCACCGTGCTGTTTGACCTTGTTTGGCATCGTCGCTTAACTCCCCATCAATGACATTAATGAAGGCTGGCTAGAAAACTTAGTCTTCATTCATGTCATAACATTATCTTCTGTATGTTGCTTTAATAGAGACCCATGATACTTATTTACTCGAATTTGAGATATGATAAAATGACAGAATAAGACGGATTTGGTAATTTATTTGCCCAATATGGGTCGTGTGAAGATTACGTAGGGGAGGGGGGGTCCCTCCCAGGGCCTTAGTCGGACTTTCTGACGTCGTGTATAGAACTTTCTTTCTGTCGGCCCCTTGGTTGATCATGATGTCGCAACATAACACTTTGCGTATGCCCGACATCTGAGCTCCGTTTTTCTTTGCTACCATCGCTATGTGGTCCTCGGACAGCATCCGCATCAGCGCAGTGAAACAGGTTACTTCTTGTGGTCTTCAGGCTGAACTCCATTTTGTTCTGATTCAAGCCAAATCTGATGCTCTGAGCAGCCCCGTTACGTCCGAACTCCTGGATGTATGTCTCCTCTGAAATTTTGATCCTTAGGTCTGCAGTTCGCTGCTTGGATGGCCTCCTGTTCCTTCTCGCTAAATTTCTCAAACTCTCACTCCCATGCCCTCCAGCGTTCCTCATGATGCCCCCTCCCATGTGATCTCAGATAATTCGTCCATCCTGCTCTAGTTCTCAGGTACGCATTCATTATATATAGAGCCATGTGCATAATACTACAACTTGAGATCACAAATTCAGGAGATGCCTCCCATTGGGCTCTCCCATCCACACCGACCCCCATTTCCGGTACGTTCAGGTACCCATCTAGCTTCGACCCATTTTCGGAACTGCCCTGTCCCTGTCAAGCCTGTCATTCCAGCACACAGTTATTTTTGCACCCTTCTCGGAAGATTTAAGTCCACTCTTTCTGCTCGTCCAACTAGTTGAAGAGGCTTCAAGCGATTGCTGCACTTCCTCTCATTTCTGAAACTGTCGTTCTCTTACAGCACTGCGATGTTGCTGTCTCTGTCCCTCCTTTCCTTCGCTTTGACTCTTGTGCGCGCCGGCGCACCCATCGGGTTGTACCAGCTCTCCGACTATCACGTCGGGTACGAGTTCTACAACACCTTCGAGTTCCAAACCATAGCGGACCCAACCCATGGTCGTGTGTAAGCCCATCTCACCTCCCAGTCTACTTTATTATATCTCAGCCACCGTCCGTCTCAATCGAAGCAACTACGTGAACGAGTCCTACGCGATCTCCCAGAACCTCACATACGCGTCCTGGGACACATTCATCATGCGCGCGGATCCCACCACGCTCCTGAGCGTGTCCGATCCCGGGCGCGACAGCGTCCGCATCCAAAGCTACAAGTCATACACCACCCACGTCGTCATGTCAGCTTCGCCATATCCGCCCCATTTCTCCTCTAACATTATAGCGCGCTTTGACCCGCAAACAGCTTCGACATCCGGCACATGCCGCAGGGCTGCGCGACGTGGCCGGCGGCCTGGGAGACGGGCAGCAACTGGCCCTACGACGGGGAAGTCGACATCATCGAGGGCGTCAACGACGTCTCCCCGAACTCGATGACCCTGCACACGGCACCGGGTTGCACTATGCCCACCGGTAACCGCACTGAATCTGGGTGAGCTAGCTCCCCGCATCGATGTTTGTTTTTCTTTGGCACGAAGCTGATATATCTAATGCCGAATGAATGGAGCATCATCGTGACGACCGATTGCAACGCCTTTGACAATTACAACGCAGGCTGTGGTGTCTCAGCGCCTACCACAAATAGCTATGGGCCTACCTTCAACGCAAATGGTGGTGGATGGTACTCGACCTCCGGTTTCGATCTTTTACGACATATATGCTGAATTATGCTCAGGTACGCTATGGAACGTACAAACTCTTACATCAAAGTCTGGTTCTGGGCTCGCAATGACCGCACGGTGCCTTCGGACGTCCGATTCGCAATACCTTCCCCAATTATCAACACAAATCTCTGGGTAAGTCACTGGGTAATATCAATCGCTCACGAGCATCCATTCGAACTTTCCTTCCGGCAGGGCACTCCTACCGCTTACTTCCCGAATAACACCGACTGCGACCTCGCATCTCACTTTAATGAAAATAAAATCATCATCAACCTGACTCTCTGTATGTATCGATTGTTGTGCCATGCTCTACTCACGTGCTAATCTTTGCTGTACAGGCGGAGATTGGGCTGGTAGCATGTTCAACCAAGACGGATGCCCAGGAGACTGTGTCAGTACGTATACTACCCGCTTTGCATCAGATCTCCTCGCCATCCTCACCCTGATCTGTCAGCCTACGTGAACGAAAACCCCGCAGCCTTCATCAACGCCTACTGGGACCTCGCCTCGGTCCGCGTTTACGAATGACCGTGCTCTCCGCACAACTATCTTACCACACCCACTGCGGCACTATATCGATATCAAATCGACTTTTTATTTTATTTCATAAAGAAATTTGAACTCTAAATTTCAGAATTAGTCGAGTACAATACACTATAAAGCATTCCAACTTGTGGTACAAACACATTGACGGAGCAAAGGATGAACAAAAGAAACGGCCGTCCGATGGAGAAAGCGACTACTTGTAATACAGTGTCAAGGAGATAAGGGAATCGTCAGAGCATCATTATACACATAAAATGGGATCGGGATCGTAGCACAGTTCAGCAAAGGCTCTCGCATCGTTATAACGCGGGCCGTACGATCATAAAGCATATTAAAGTGCACTGCACGGATCTAAGTTTAGCTCTACACGCGTCCGGCTGCGAGGAATAAATGATCTTGGATGCGTACCCATATCTACATCCTGACCAGCTCAAGGATACCCAGCGACGGTCGGCGCGCTCATCCGCCTCAGCCGCTCCGAGATACTCACCGACTTCCTCTCGAAGCCCGCCCCCACTTTATCATTCCCCTCGTCCCCGTCGTCGCTATCCATCACCGCACTCTCGCCGTTCTGACCCCACAGCGGCGGGGGCCCTGCAGCACCAGTTGGCGTCGCCTTGCTGAGCAGTGCCCGTTTCGAGTACTCCGGCTCGAGCGTCTGACTCGCCAGTCTCTTCATGCTCGGTCTCGAATCCTGTCCATCGGACCCCGCCGTCCCCGGCCTCGACGAATTCTCGTGCAGCGCACCCGCGAGAGACGATGTCGCGCCCTGTGCAGACGTTGGCCTGTTCTTCCCGTCTGCTCCACTATTATTATGCGGCACGAGACTCACATTTCCTGATATCCCCGTCACCACACCGACCGGGGGCAGCCGCAGCCCCGGCCCTTGCTGCCCTTGCTGCTGCTGCTGCTGCTGATTCCGATTCTTCTTTGGCACCAGGTTCAGCTCCGTCAACCCCTTGCGCGCCAGCACCGCCGCCTCATAACTCTTCAAATCCTCCCGGTCCGCAAAGTGCAGCTGCGTCCTCGTCTGCTCGCCCTGGCCCTGCCCATCCGGAACGACGAGCGGCTGCAGCAAAGTGCGATTAACGTCGCCTAAGCCCGTCGGCGTCTTCACGCTTGGCAGGCTCGCCACGCGGCTCAGGCCTCTCTTCGGCGGACTCGGCCGGCCCAGTATGCCGTTGCTGTCGCCGCCAAAGATCGGCGTCCACCCACTACCCCCACCGCTCCCTGGTGTGCGCATATACTGCTTCCAAAAATCGCGCAGCTCACGCGTCTCCGTTTCTCGCGTACTGGGTGTCTTGAGGTTGCCGTTGCTGTTGGCGCTCGGGGTGGGCTCGTTCTCGCCGCCATGCTGAGGCAGGTTCATCTCGCTGCTAAAGAACGGAGGTGCGTCGTTGCTCAGGCCTGCAAGGACGTTCGGGTCGTCCAGGCTCATCATTCCAAAGGCCGATGAGAACCCACCCTCGCCCTCACCACGCTCACCATGACCGTCCACAGAACTGGCCTGCGAATGGTGGCTGCCAGACCGATGCGAGTATTCGTGGTCGGATGGCACGGATCCTTCTCGTCCGTGACTGCTTGTGCTCTCGTAATCGTACGCTGAATCATAATCACCGCTGTGGTTGGTCGTAATGGAATGTCTTCTATCTCTGTGGTGCGTCATATTGTTAAGTAGTGAGGCAACAGAGACGGGGTGTGCAGATTGTTGGGAAACAGGTCGGCCATGTTGCTGTTGGCCGTATTGTCCGTTCGAGTAGGCCAAAGGCGGGGGAACAGGCGACACGCTCGCAGAATTGTCGTGTTGTGGGTGCCTTGAGCCCTGCGAGCTAGTCGAAGAATAAAGTGAGTGTCGCGAATCACCACCTGCTAGACCAGAAGTGGATCCATTCTCGAAATGATGAGACCGTGCGCCCAAGTCGCCCGCGGCATGCGCGTACGCCTGTAAGTCTGGCTGGCTTGCCGAGTGTTGGGGCCACGCCGCCGTCGAGAGGGAATATCTTTGCGGATTCGTGTCCGCGTACAGACCCGCAGGAGGCGGCACAGACACACCCGCTCGCCGAAGGAGATCGGCCTGCGCACGATACCGTGCGATATAGTCCATCCCACTCTGGCCTGGCCCGGCGGGATCAAAGTCGAGAGAGGCACCAGCAGCCCCAGTCGGATATAGCGGGGGAAAGGAGAATTGCTGAGCCGCAGCCGCGGATGCCTGCTGGCCGTACATCTGTTGATCGAGCGACATCGACGGCAGCATGGTGTTCGTGAGCGTTGTCGATCCCGGCGCAGGGTTCAGATAGAAATCGTCCTGGTAACGCGGCACACCCGTGAGCGGGTCGAGCCCAAACGCACCTGCGAGGCCTCCTACAGCCAGGACGTCGCCTGGGTCATGGCGGATCTGGTGACCTGGGCCCACGGGCGCGGTCTGCCTGTGGAACTTGACGTACGTGCACCTACATTTTCGCTGGACGCATTTGGAACAGGGGTTCGCGCCGTCGCACGGTAAGGACGACTGCACACACTGGTCGCACGCTTGCTTGGATGTTGTTGCGCGGCAGGCTGCAGCTGAGCCTTTGCGCCGCTGGTTGGGAGCTGTGGTCGTTGGTGGTTTTTCGTTTGCGTGGCACTTGTTGACGTGACGCGAGAGGAGGTCGCTGGCGGATGCTAAGTACCGGCCTCAAAAACACAGGGATATACTTACCTCCTAGCGAACTGATCACCGCAATGCTGGCACTTGTACGGCCTGTCTCCGGTGTCTGCATAGCCATTCGTAAGCACAAGTTCGGCGAAGGAGCGAGTGGATCGCGCCAGGAGGAAGGAGTGTGCCCCACCCGCTCACTCCATATATTTGTATTAGATGGCTACTCACGAGAACGCATGTGTCGCTGTACATGCTGGGGACGAGTAAACGTAGCCTGGCACACGGGGCATTTGTGGTCGCCGCCCATAGCGTAGACGAGTGGTTCGAGGACGAGTCGAACGGTGTCGAGGATAGTCGCGAGTGTTAAGCAGAGAGTCTGTTTGGAGCACGCAAACGCAAACTCTTCTCTTCTCCCATCGTTATGACATTAGCCACTGCCTTCTTTCGGGGTCTCCTGACGTCACCGGGACCCCGGAACCTCACTGCCTTCTTTGGCTTCGTCGTAAATGACATCACAACTTTCAATTGATAGGAGCTGCGGAATTCGCGAAACATACAAAGGATCACATTGCTCCAGTTTGGCTTGAGGCATACCAAGGCCGTAGCGTGAAAGTCACCATCGTAGCTGGCAGCCCTCCAGGATTTACTCGGGGGATCAGTACTCGGTGATAAGGGCACCGTGATTGATCAGAAACATACCCTAAATCTCACTACACATGATACCCTGTTCTTTGGGAGATGGTCTGACCCTACAACGGACACAATCAACAACACCGGCGTATCAGCGAGCCATCAAGACAAACAACTGCATCATTTCATAATCGCCTGACTTTAGATTAAATTACCGGCAAGCGCGCGCAGGGTCATTTGCACACATCCAAACTTTCCTCTGACAGGTTTGACAGCCTTCAAGCCTGCATTCACTTCGCCTATCAACCGCCTCACTTTCTTGTGACCGTGGCCGTAATCAACCCGCTGTTCACAATTCACAAAGCAGCAATGACGTCATGAGTAATTTCCCCATTTAAAGAGCGGGGAATCAACCGCTCACCTCGGCGCGGCCAACGGGACGAACACCTCCGCCTCGGACCTGCATCGTGGTATCACATGGTCAGCTCTCCCCTTCCTCAAAGCCACATCAACAACGGAGGAAACAATGTCTCCTATCGCATCGCACGAGAACCAGACAATCACATCGATAGCATCCCGCTGACACTAACAGTTCCCGCGCCATGCTCACGCCGTACCGCCGGGAACTCGAACGTCGGCGCAATAGAGTCTGGACGCCACCCAAGGCACCACACGCAGGTTTACCGCCGGTAGCCAACGCCCAGGAGGCTAGAGCGATCCGCCGGCAGGAGGAAGAGAAACAACATGTCTAGTCCAGACCGGATCTGCAACGCACGACGATCCTGTCAAGGTGCAACCGCCGGTACCCAGTATGGACACGTCCTGGAGAAGAGAAGAAGGAAAGATAAAGTTGTCGGCGTGTGCAGCGTAAGTACTATAGAGGAACAAACGACGGATGAAGTAGAATCTGGGTTCCTCCTGAGTTCGTCGACTGATGTAGAGCGAGGGAGACCCACTCGACATCAGGCTCGACGGTCTGTCGGTACCTGATCTGCTTCATCGCCACGCGTTCGCCCGGGAAGTCGATGAGGGTAATAAAGAAGATAGCAGGAATAAAGAAGTTCGCCACAGGGCCAGTAACGATGCTGGTCTCCCATCACAAGAAATGCCGACATAGACCAGGAAAACACGCCTAATCTCAAGACAGCGCATCGCTCACACCAGGAAATTATGTTAGGCATCCACAGACGCCTTCAAAAGAGACGTAGTGGAGCCCGCTAGGATCCGAGACGCTGCCGCGGATAGACACAGCGCATACGATCACGGAGCAAGCAAGAATAGCAAAAGAAACATAATAAAAATAGAATCGAAACACTCACGGCTTCATATTCTCTACACCAATATATCGCATGTCCACGGGCACGTAGTGCTTGTTTGGCAGCTTGTACGTTACCGAGTTGATATACTTGTCCTCAGCGAGGAGTGTCTGCGCCATTTTGTAGAGCGTCGCCTTGAACAAAGGGGTTGGATAAGAAAGAATGTTGTGACAAGGCCGCGCACCTGCACACTCTCGCTCTCATCAGTAGCAAACAACTCCAGCGTGACCTTCCTCGCGAGATCAGCAGCTTTATCTGCATCCCAAACGTCACACAGGCCGGCCGAGGTAAGGGTGAATGATTTCAAGGTCTGCGAGAAATCAAAGTCAGGTGCCAATCCAAGAGCAACAGTGACGAATCTCTCACCTTGTCCGCGTCCTTGAATTCTGCTGGAATTTGTACTTCACCAAACACATACTCCAGATCCACTGCAGTCGAGAGGATACGGTCGGGCACCTCGACGAGGGTGGTAAACTCGTCTCTGACGAAGGAGCGGAAGGCGGAACCAGTCGATTTGAGGACTGAGCAGCAGCAAGATGAGCAGAAGAAGTAGAAGCGCGAGCACATTGAAGATAATATAAGGAAGGAAGAACAAATCTCACCGAGCAAATCCCTCATCCCGCCCTTCACCTGCGCGATCACTTTATCTTTACCCTTGGTAGCGTCAACCACGACTGAGACAGTCTGCTTATCGTCGCCATCGCGGATGAAAGAGTGGGGGTGGGAGCTAGACTGTGATAAGGGAGATGAGAAACACCACGAAGAGAGTGAGGTTGCACCGGGGATTTATGCGCTTAATCCTGCCAGCATACACCTGGCATCCGGCTAACCCAGAGGATGATTCCGTCAAAACACGTTACCCACCTCGCCCTGCCCACCAACGGAAATCCTAGACCACCTTAGCCTATCAACATCCACGAAAGCCTTGTTCAGATGCGGGTATTTGGAGAGGAGGAATGTCGCAAGGTGAAGAGCAAAGCGGGTCGGACTCAGGATATGCGGGGATATTTTTGCGACATCTTAAGCAAATTTCAATACATATCCTGGGCGATTATAGAACAGGAGACGCACAATACGTGATGTTTTTGACTTGAAAGAATGGGAGTCAGGTGCGAAATATATGTATAGAAAAGTAAATGTGGTACGCACTAGAATCGGTAGCAACAACGACCGAGTTATCTGCTTCTGTATAACTGGTCGCGATGTCGCCCTCAACAAGCGCCCGGACGTTGTACTCGACGACATGGTGGGTCGAGCCTTCCCGGACAACGCGAAGGACGCGGATGAGGTCTTTGCCGTAGCGTGCAGAAGAGAGGGTGCCGGGCTCGGTGGTCATGGTGAAGAGATGTGGGGTGAGTGGGGCGACACGGTGGAGAATGGAGAGCTATATAAACAAGACGAAGGAGATGTGTAAAATATTGCGGCGGCGCCGAGGTCTGTCTAGTTCAGATCGAGCTCCTGTCAGGGGAACATGATTCGATAAGATAAGATATCGGTGTTCGACGGAGATGCCGGCGCCAGTCAAAATTAAAATCGACGGATATTTGCCAGCATCGTGTATCCGACAATTGGAAGATCCGGAAAAGCGGAGGTGGCACCGTCTGTATTGATAGGCGGGACCGGTGCCTGAAGCAGAAGACTCGATCAACGCACCGAACCATGAAGAAATTCAGTAAGCATGTAGTTGGGAAAGAACGCTAGGCGCCGGTGCGCGCAAACGGAAGAACGAAAGAGCAGAGGATGTGGCTGGGGTAAGAGAAACGAGGCACGGTTCCTACAAGCACTCGTTCTTATATACTGGTGGGAACGTGGAGGTTGCGGGATGGAGGGAATCGAAGCATTGGCTTTCCGTATTTGGTAGCTGCTTGACCGAATCAGGCACGATAAAGTCTCAAAACCACCGTGAGCACAAGAAGAAGTGACTTCATTACCAACTCCTAATCCCAAGGAGCATATGTATACTCGGTATGATTGAATGCCAAGACTTAAGTCTTACAAATGGCGCCGTTCTATACTCACTCGCCATGGCGGACAAGGTAAGTATATGCGCATATATTGACCTTTCTCAACATCAGCCACGCAACTCCCCCAACTATACACAATCCATCATATTGTGCAACCCCCTCCACCCTCGCGTCGCTCGGCCTGGTAACCAGTCCAAGAGAAATGTGGCCCCCAGCGCAGCGTAGAGGACCCGGGGTAAATGGCCAGGGACGCAGCCGCGCTCGAATCTTAGAGCCAAGGTGCTAATTGTTGCGCATACGAGGGATGGATGGCCTCACGATCTCGGCACCTAATGGCAGAAGAGCATGGCGCCAAACCGGTAATTGGCTGTCCGCTCACAGCTCGATACTCTCCTTGGCTTTGAACTTCTTCGCCGCTCTCTCTGCTGAACGGAAGCAGAATTGGTTGCCGTACAGCTCGAACTCTAGATGTGGAATGTCCTGTACGGTCTGATGACTCTCGAGCCTCGAAGCAGGTAATGCCGGGTCCTGAGAAGCCGACGACGATGGACCTGGAAAGAGCGTGGAGTAAAGGGGGATGCAGAACTTGAAAATCGAGTTCTGTTTCGGCAGGACTGTACTCTATGTTAGAAGACGCTGAGAGAACTAGGCGACGTTATTCGACTCACGTTTGACCTGGTTCTTCTTGTTTATCACTCTGAACGCGTTTTCGGTTTCGAGAATGACGATGCCCGAGGAGCCAACGAGTGCAGGATTTTTCGCTTGGCAAACTATACTGCGCTGAGCCTATTGGTCTTGATCAGAAAAATAGTGGCGCACCGGTAATATACGACCCATGGAAATCTGCCTTGACCAGTTTCCCGTGCATGTTCGGGACATTCGGAGTGTGGGCTGAGTGGGACGGAGGCGGGAGGTTATGCAGCTCCGACATGTATCCTAGCCACATATGATGCAGCGGCAGGAACAATTCGAACCTGCTTACCATCAACTCCAGTCCATACCTCCACTCCAAATCCAGCACTCACTTGGACTGCTCCTTATTCAACTTCCAGCTCCCCCTAACTACACTCCCGACACCCAACCCCTTCTTCTTCTTAGCCTCTTTCCGTCTTCTTTTCTTTTCTTCTCTCTCCTTCTTCGCCTTACTCTCCTTGGCAGGGTTCTCCAGCATTATCTGCTTCCCGCTGATCCTGGAGGCATACGTACCGGCCGGATCAGACGTGCGCAGGTGCGACTGGACGTAGGTCGGGGTGAACGGCGATGCGGAGGTGAGGGTTATGCGGGCGTTGCGCGGCGGGAGTGGGAGGGGCGCATAGGGATTGACTGGGGGTTTGGGGCGGGAGGTGGAGACTACAGCGCTGATGTCGATAGTTATCGGTTCACTGGTCTGCATGGTGGCCACAGCTGAAATCTAGAAATTGGCTTGTAGTGAGCAGTGCTGGTTCGTTCGGATGCTGCCGATTATATATATAGTTCTCACAAGCAATTCCCTGTAACAAAAACAGACAGCTCTTCCTCATCCCATTGTCGAGGACATCGACCTGACTATGCCCCCATATCATGTTCCAAGGCTCGAATCATGGCGGGTCACGCGACAATTGCGCAGCAGGTTAATTCCGCCCCGGATCATTGTGGGCTTGCAAATACGCTCTAATAGGGCGCGTCCTTGACCACCGTAGCGCGCCTCTATACAGCTCTGTACGCGTCATCTACACCCTTCGACGGACATCGACCTCTGAGACGCGTCGTTTGCTATGTCCATCCCGATTGGGTTTATTCCTGCTGGATTGACCTTGTTGCTCTGTGTGGGCGCCATCCCGCTTCCAACGTCGATCAGGAGCACGATCAGTATCGTGCAGTCCCCATTCAAGACGTTCATTTCTCTGGACGAAGCTGAAACATTTATTGCTGCGAAGGATAATGTTGACAATACTGCTGCTCGTCCCGCTGTGCCTCTTTGGCGCACCGTCGTTTTGTCGTGGGTCGCGCTGCTGGAGACATTGTTCTGGCTCGGGATTGGATGCTACCAAATCGTTGCTACAACTCCAGGAAATGCTGTGCAGGTCAGCGAGTCTATCGCAATCGCGGTTTCGTGGTTCTATGCTACCCTTAAACCAATCGTCGCCCCTGCTTTGACCCCGCCCTGTGATTTGTTCTTCCTGTACACGACCCATCTTGTGGTCGCGACGGTCTTTCTTGGGTCCGCCTTGTATGAGCACAGTGTACAAGGGGCCCCACTACCGTCCACTTGGAGCTTGTTTGCAATGATCTTGAATCTCGCGGCAATTCTCGGCCTACTCAGCATTGTTGTTCTGACGCCACTTGCCGTCCCAGGGTCAGGCATAAAAGAGCAGAACGTCTCTCCAGAGGACTACACAAATCTCTGGAAATGGCTGACCTTTGATTGGGTTCGCCCTCTCATCCAGCTCGGCAGGAATACTACACTCAATGAAGGAGATGTCTGGAACCTTAGTTCGACTATGCGAGTCCGCCCAGTTTTCACGAAATTCCAGCAGATCCAGCATACTTCTCTGGTCTATCGATTATGGAGAGCGAATTCGCTGGATCTCTTAATGGATTTCATCCTGACGATGGCTACTATAGTCGGTAATTACGCTGGACCATTTTTCTTGAGGAGGATCCTCGCAGGTATCGAAGATGGTTCCCGTGAGCGTTTGTCACAGGCATTGATCTTCGCCATCCTCGCATTCTTCGCACATGTCCTGAAGGCGGAAGTGGAGTTGCAGCACTTGTGGTATGGAAGACGTGCCTCGACGAGGATCAAGAGCGAGCTGCAGGCTGCAATCTACGAGAAGGCTATGAAGCGAAAGGATTATTCTGGTGTCGTCGCGAAGGGAGCAGATGAAGGCAAGAAAGACGATGGCTCACGTGCGGAGAAAGACAACGAGAACAAGCCCAAAGCTGGGGCGGATATTGGAAAGATAGTAAATCTGATGTCAACCGATACCGAGAGGGTTCGTCATCCTTCCATTTCGTCTAGGCGTGCCAATAATGCCATACTTTGTAGATCTCCATGGCCGTGTCGGCGATCTACTATCTCTACGGGGGTATTTGCGGCTCTGTATCGATTGTCATTCTGATATGCTGACACAAAATTCTCACAGCACCCTTCGAGATCGTTTTGGGATCTGTGTTCTTATATCAGTACGTACTCCTACCTCTGGCTATATAGTTGGGTATAATCTTTGACATTGCACTAGGCTGCTCGGCCTATCGGCCTTCTCCGGATTCATCGTCATTGTGCTCGCATGGCCAGTGAGCAGATGGATCACCCAGCGCGCAGGACGGATCGGACGAGCCGCGTCGAACGCAAAGGACAAGCGGACAAGTATTGTTAACGAGCTCCTTGGCGCTGTAAGGTTCATCAAATTCTTCGCATGGGAGGAACGATGGATCGAGCGTGTCATGGAAGCGAGGAGGAATGAGCTAGATTGGCTGAGGAGAGGTATCTATTGCTGCTTTTGCTCGTCTCTCATTCCGTGATTGACAACTGTCACAGGTCAGATGAACAATCTTCTCTTCCATCTTGTATATGTATTTTCGCCGGTTTTCATCACATTGATATCGTTCTTCACGTATATCGCGTTCGGAAATCAGTTGACTGTGTCTACTGCATTCACCGTGAGTACTCAACTTTCCTGGAAGCGCCATGAAAAACCCACCATCCCCATAGGCTCTCTCGCTTTATACAATGATTCGGTGAGAGCGAACGAACGGATAATCAATGCAATGAACTAAATGACTGCTATAGAGACCCGCTAAGCGTCATTCCCATATGGATCATGCAAATAATCTATGTGAACACCCCTTCATTTCCTCAGATTTACATCCAATAATAAACTGCATCAGAACAAAATCGCCCTACAACGTATCGAGACGTACTTGAACGAGGACGAAGTTGATGCTGGAGTGTCCTCGTTGAAACTGACTGACACTTTCACAGACGTAGATCAAGGACTAGCCATCGTCAATGGCACGTTCAAATGGAACGAGGTGGAAGAAGGGGCGGATTCAAAGGCTCAGAGCCAGACAGAGAACGTCTCGGAAGAAAGTGACGAGACAGATGTTCAGTCCAGTGCTGGCGTCAGTATCGTAGGCGATCATGACTTCAAGCTGAGGGATATAGACATCACATTTCCCGAAGGCAAGCTCACGTTGATTACGGGACCAACCGCAAGCGGAAAAACAGCTCTTCTGGTGAGTGCCCTCGTAAATCATATTCCTTGTGGTATGTGACACACCGAATCTCCCTTTGTACTAGTTGGCTTTGCTTGGCGAGATGACCATACTTTCTGGACACGTATCGATACACAAGGCCACATCTAAAGTCGACTCCGACGGCCTAGTGCATGCTACATCCTACGCTTCTCAGAGTCCTTGGCTGCGCCATCAGTCTATCAAGGATAATATTCTCTTTGGTAATACTTTGGATCAGAAGCGCTACGAGGCTGTTGTCGAAGCCTGCGCATTGAAGCCTGATTTTGAAGTGTTGGAGGACGGTGACGCTACCGAGATTGGGGCGCGAGGTATCAATTTGTCTGGCGGACAGAAAGCAAGGTATGGCTACAGCTTGTCCATTTCGACTTGATATGCCTCGCTGAGTGATTATGATAGGGTCGCGCTGGCTCGTGCTGTCTATGCGTCCACTAAATATGTGCTGCTGGATGATCCTCTGAGTGCCGTGGTACGCCAAATCAAAGTCCATTCTAAGTACGCTCACCAAATCTATAACATAGGATAGCCATACCGCTCGTCACATCTTCGAGCGGCTCCTGTGCGGATCCATACTTAAGAATCGTACAGTGGTTCGTATTGGCGGTACTCATCAATCAATACCTTCGCTGAATTCCTTATTTCTCCAGTTGCTTGTGACTCATCATGTTTCTTTAGTACTTCCCGGTGCAAACTACGTGGTTCGCCTATCGGATGGTCGCGTCGATCTGAAGGGAACTATCGACGACATTCGGGAGCGGGGACTACTGGACGAAGTGTGGCGAGGTGTCTCACAAACAGAAGGTGGAACCATGGAGAAATCAGAAGAACTTGCCGCAGAGGTCGAGGCAGAGAATTCTGGAGGCGAGCAGCCTGATGATGGAGACGCTGCAAAGAGGAAGACACCAAGAAAATTTGTTGAAGACGAGCAGAGAGAGATTGGTGCTATGAAGTGGCATATATATCGGACGTACCTTGCTGCGTCGTACGTCACTTTCTTAGCTTTCCTTGCAATGGGAGAACTGATGGTCCTCAGGTCTTACTGGACATGGGCTATCATCCTGCTCCTCATAGCTTTGAATCAAACCTTGAGCATAGGCGAAAAATTCTGGATTAAGGTAGGCATTGTGTTCGTAATTTCTATTTCTTATTCAAATGACCTGCCAGATATGGGGCGAAGCATACGCACAATATCACATCGATCATCCTCCATCCAACACCGCATCCTCATTCTCGAGTTTACACCATGAGACCATGACCGGCTTCGATTCTTCTATAAGAAATATTGCTATCGGACTTCCAGCTACTCGTGGTTTAGCCACTTACGTCTCCCGGTGGCCAAATGCTCAGGAGCATCCTATGTTTTACGTCGGAATTTACGCTGCTATCAGTCTCGGTACTGCCTTTGTCGATGTGTCCTTCGTCGTTGCGCAGCTCGTCGGATCCCTCCGGGCATCGCGATTGTTATTCGAGAGGTTACTTGTTACTGTTGTGCGGAGTACAATGCGTTGGCATGATGTTACACCACAAGGTATGAGCTTTGACGGTACCCATTGAGGTGGAGCTGACAAAGGCTTCCAGGACGTATCCTGAACAGATTCACTAAGGTTATTCATACAATGCCCTCTGGCCTCACAGCACAGCTAAGACCAGTTTCAGGATATGGATACTGTCGATTCTTCTTTGTCTCTAAGTATGCTTCAAATGACCACTGCGTTAGGCGGTTTCCTTGCTGCTGTGCTTGCTGTGACGTGAGTATCCCAACGCTAGCCCTGTGACGCACCTCATTAAAAGTAATTGTCCAGCATCATTTTTCCACTCTTTTTACTCCCTGCCGCAGTCATCGGGTTTATCTATTTCTACCTTGCCATCGGCTACCTAAACACTGGTCGAGATCTCCGACGAATAGAATCCAACAGCCGTTCTCCCATCTTCTCGGGCTTCCAGGAACTGTTAGAAGGTGTCGTAGTCGTTCGTGCGTTCTCAGTTGAGAAGAAACTTCTGCAAGAATTCTTCGAAAAGATTGACCTTAACTCCAACGTACATGGCCGTCTCATGCTTTCGAGACCTTGCTAACGACTGTTCTGTAGATGTCGTATATGTTCTGGATGACAAATCGCTGGCTGTCATTCAACTTCGATCTCCTGGGCGCGTCAGCGGTATTCGCCACGACATTGCTGTCGTTGACTCAATATGTGTCTGCTGGTGTCGCCGGTCTATGTATCACATCCGCTATGACATTTTCGGACAGGATCTATTATGCGTGCCGCTATTGGACAGGGCTAGAACTCAATTTGAAGTATGCCTGTCATCGCCATGCTCTCGTGCAACCTCATAAACCTTTTGCAGTTCTGTGGAGCGAGTAGTAGAATACCTGGATTTGCCACAAGAACCACCGGCGATTATAGATTTCAATAGACCTCCCGCTTATTGGCCCTCAAGCTCAACCACGGGTGCCATGTTATCGGTAGAAGATCTCGTCATCAAGTATGCGCCCGATCTACTACCCGTTCTTCACGGTATCTCGTTTTCACTGAAGCCGGGAGAACGGGTGGGCTTGCTGGGTCGTACAGGTATGCCAGAAGCCTTTTATTGGTATTCCAGACGTTGATAACAGTCCAGGGAGCGGCAAGTCTACTCTAGCCATGAGTTTATTGAGATTCGTAGGTAGGTTCAACACTGTTGGTCGTCGTCGACTAAATCGTTGCAGGTGGACCCCGCTGCGGGACGAATAATCATTGACGGTATTGACATATCGACTATCGGTCTACATGACTTACGGTCTCGGATTGTACGTGACCTTCGCTTTGTCTCTTGGTCATCTCTCATGATTTGTCTTGCAGACTTTCATTCCTCAGGTGAAGGACGTTCCACTTTCTAATTCGGCGAGGCGGTATTGATATGACTGTCTCCAGGACGCCGCCCTGTTCTCGGGAACCTTGCGCGAGAATCTGGATCCTTTCAGTGATGGCTCTAGTATAAATCCACCTTCTCGATGTACTTACTACAACTTCACAGATGAACATACGGACGAGGAGTGCTTAGATGTCTTACGTCGGGTGCACATGATTACGGAGAGCACTTACAACTCGCCAATACCTTCTGGACGGCATTCCATAGATGGCACGGAATCCGAAACGCCCGTTGTCCTAGCAGAGATATCGTCCGATGGTACAACTCTGGTCGATGCCAGGACGATCGTCACGCTGCAAACGCCAGTTTCCCCTGCCGGCGCCAATTTCTCGCAGGGGCAGAGGTCAGCAACATAGAATAAATGACAGCAGTAGATGATGACGTCCCTATTCTAGGCAACTCGTCGCATTGGCACGCGCAATGCTACGCCGCAGCTCGATCATCATTCTCGACGAGGCCACGAGCAGCATCGACTTCGAAACGGACGCAAAGATTCAGCGGACTATCCGTGAAGAGTTCGGCGGGTCGCTGCTCCTCACTAGTACGTCTCCTTGTCCCGTCTTGTGTCAGCGTAAATTTACTTTTGTTTCAGTCGCTCACCGCCTGCGCACGGTAATTGACTACGACCGGTTGATTGTTCTGGACGAGGGTAGGATCGTCGAGTTCGACACCCCGTATACGTTGATTGGTAAGGAGGACGGGATATTCCGGCATATGTGTTTGAGAAGCGGGATGTTCGCCGAGCTGGAAGGGATTGCAAGGGTGAAGGCTGAACAGACAGGCAATGCTTGAGGGCAGTGGACTTTATTTTTTCATCCCGAGTGCTGGCCATAATAACGTCTTGAGTGTACTATTCCTGGAATATTCTTTGGAGGTTCTCGTTGATACGTACGGAGACAATGCATATGCAGAATACCCTGACCAATTGCGATTGTAGTTATTTACGCAAGAACCAAAAACACGCTTGAGCAAAGTATACAAACATTCGCAGTACAAGATTCCGTCGCGCTGCTAAAACCATCTAGCTCTAAACCAATTGATAAGAGTAAACCCCAGCCCTCGTCCATCCCCAGGGAGCGTGGCATCGTGCACCTCCTCCACTGTCACATTCCTCCAGACCTCGACAGGTATCCAGCCAATGTACGCCCGATCCCCAAACCCTCCGATCCAGTACACGTCGTTCACGACAAGTCTGACCCATCTCGATCGGTGAATCCGGCTCCCAGGCAGCCACACCTTCGCGTCCCGGTGATGTTGCACGAAGCATTCCGCAATCTTACCGCTCTCGACGTCCTCGTCTGATAACTCCTCGAGGTACCCAACGAGAGAGAATCGAGGGAGAGCGGCCGGACTGTAGACTCGTGAATGCGAGTCCGGCGAGACCCAACGCATGGAGAGGGTGACATTCGACCCTGCCGCGGCATTCTTGAAGCTTGTGGCGATGTCTACCGCAAGGATTGTCGGGTTGCCTGTCTCGGGCTCGCAGTCTGCGAAGTAGTCCATCAGCCCGATGGGCACTCCTCCAAGGCCTGAGGGGCGGTCCTCTAGCGCATCCGTGGTAGGAAATACGGTGCTCAATGTCCCGATGGTGGATAAGTGCATGATTCGACGTGCTTGGACGGCTGATTCATGGACAGTGGGTATCTTGATAACGGCATCATCATCGACAGAGTTGATGAAGATTGACCTAGGGTTATTTGGGGAACCTGCTGTGCCCAAAGCAAATAGTACGAGAAGAAGAACTGCATGCATGGCGGCTTATTGCTCTCAGACAGCGGCTTTGAGTACTACTGTACCGTTTCGATCGATTCGTCAGTCACGCGTCACGGACCCCTCCCGACGTGCCGAAATATGGACCATGTCACTGGTCACGAAGGATATCTGCATCAGGAAAATGTCAGGCCGAAGGGACTTGGCTTAAATTTCCTTAGGGGACTTAAAGGTGTCTTAAACGGACTTTCGGGCATCTTTGGCCACCTTTCGGCGCTTTAGGCGCCGGGACTTGGCTTAATTTCTCTTAAATAAGGTGTCCTAAGACCGAAAAAGACCGGGAAAGACCGCTAAGCCCGGATGACATTTTCCTGATGTGACGGATCCATTTACGGTCACGGCAGGCTTTGAGGGCGAAAATTGTCGGTACCGGCGCAAATTTCGGCGGCTTCGCCGCCGCCTGACGAAATTCGGCACTGTGTCACGAGTCACCCGTTGTCGCTGACGAATTGACGAATTGAAAAAATATGTCACGTGTCACAAGGCCTGACGAATCGGTCGAAATGGTACAGTAATAGCTAAATAGTGGTCACGGGTCACAGCGCGTAACGTCACGTGACTCATAGGCGCAAGGAAACTCTAGGTCCTTAGTGGAAGTCTGTGATAAATTGCCAACAGGTTCGTGGTGGCAAAGGCTCCAGTTTCAATTGGCGCACTTGTGTCCAGAAACGGAAGAGTGTGGCATTTGAAATATTGTCATTGACTTTTTTTCAACGCTTTGTGTTCTTCTTTGGCATATCGATACTTCGCTCCTGAGCAGTTTGACCGAAATCCCCCATTCGGCAGCTTAGCAAGTTGATAATATGATGCTGATGAGCGACTATCATGATCCTGTGCGGTAGGCGGGCACGGACCGATATGCTACTCGCAGCTTCCATCGAGAATGAGCGAGCGAGAGCATTGTGCTCGTGAGTGATCTTCAGAAATCGAGCCTCATGACGCCGTGTGTCAAACAGTGTGCTTGGCTAAGTATATGTAGCTCTTTATAGGAAGGTCGGTAGGGACGGTAGAATCATACGGAACACACCTCCTGGCGACATTGACCGTTCCATGAAAGCGGGGTCGAGGCGTGGAAACGCGCAACTGGTAATGAGTCTCCCCAACTGTCATGGTCAGTATTCTCGGAATAATGACAAGAAAAGCCGGAGGGTGAGGTATGGAATAGTGTGACAACGGAAGCGCGTGCTTACCAAAGTATATGGCTCCAAGCACACTTGACTATCCATACATGATACAAATTGAGAGCTCACCACTATTACCTACCTGAGTGAAATACGGCGCACGAAATCATATATGTGCAAACGGAACGCCATATCGCCTGCTCTACCGTTGTCGAGTAACACCGGGCCTGTGCAATCAAATATTGCTGTATTGGCTGTTGATTTCTATAAGCACCGGCCGCATGTTGAGAATCTATAGCTGATGTATGAGTCGCATGTGGCATTGGAGGCTGCTGGATTCACTGTTCAAAATATAAATGCAAAGCTCGAGAAAACCAGCAAGCTGTTCAAGTTGATCCGTAAGGTTGATGTAGAAACCGCGGGATAATGAAAGACGGTGTTCCAGCTGGGGCCAAATATGGTAACGGAGTTGCCAACTTGAAGGGTGCTCGATTGGCCCTCGCAGACTCGGGCATCGATTTAGTAGTAATCCGAAATATATCAATATTGCATACAGAGTTCGTGAGGCCTGAGACTAAAATATGCTACCTTTTATTATCGTGTACTTGTGTACACACAGGAAACGTCTGACGTTACACTTTGCGCATTTCCAGTCCTCAGGGTCCTGGAGGACGTGCCGCCACCGGAAGTAACGTCGAAAATGCTTTCCAGGTCTTGATAATGATTCCTAAGGTGTAAATCTTGTTTGTAGGAGTGTCATCTCTGGAATGATCTAGTGGACCTTTTACCGCTCAATTCTATGTCCGCGCTACCAGAGCAACCACACATCGTCTCGCTGGTGTTGCAGTCGAAGAAGGCGCTGCAGCATGGAGAAGTGCTATGTTCGAGGGCAAGCTCGGTCTCGAATGTGTCTGCCCAGTGCGCGGTGGATGTGCTTGCATTAGACGCGAAAGTGAGATGGATCAGTAATGCGGTGCTAGAGCAATTGGACGTGAGTGCTCTGCGATCCAACTTGACCTACTTTCTAATAGACCTCAGTTGGCCGCCAGTGTCGCTAGAAGTATAGAGAGAAAACGGGCGAATATCGAGAGACAGGCCAAGGTGCACTCTGCTTCATCTTCAGCGTTAGGGGCACTAAGTGGTTGCACAGGAATGGGACTTGCAGAAGGCACAGCGCACCGATGCCCTCGACGCCATCCTGGAATCCTTGGGAGGCCAGGTCGTGCCTCCGGACTTCCATGAGACTTCATCAGACACCTCGCTTTTTGGGAGCCAGCACTCGGAGGATGAGATTCCTGATGCTGAACTGCATGCCAGCCAAAGTGGAAGTGGAGCCAATGGTATACACAGAAACAAAACCGTGTCCAGAGACGATCGTAGTAGATGGAAGTCGCTGCGTGACTTTGTGGACGAACGAGCGATTGACGAGATGCTCGAGACGATAGAGAGTGACAGGACGGGTCTTGAAGTACGTAGTACCGTTATCCTTCATTCCCCTATATTAAGCATAGTTGGCTAGGACATCCTATCGACCACAGTTAACTACTCTGACACCCTGAAGGGACATATATCCACAATTCGGGAGAGTCTACCCAAAGCTAACCCCGTTGCAACCATCGAGAGCGTGCTCCGTGCGCAGGAGAAGGTGTCCTCCGACATGGCGAGCCATCTGGAGAGCCTTGCAGCTCATTACGACCAGATGGCTACTGCGCTAAGGGACCACGAGGCAGGTGAGACATTTGATGAGGAAGATTTACAGGGTGAGTGATGTTGAAGTTACCGAGCCATGATTACTGATTGTACCTGGTAGAAATGAATAGGGACACGGAGGAGCTGCCGTCTATCATAGCAGAACTCGAGGACAACATCTCGACGATCGAACGATCACAGTGAGTTCGATATTGGAGCGTCCCAGAAAGTCGATAATTACATGAGCATAGCGAACAGCTGCAACGGTCAAAGGGCGCTGCGCAGGAGCATGTCTCGCACCACCGAGGCATACTTGACGACCTTGACGAGTTGGGCGAAATCATGACCGACATGCTGCAGCACCAAGAGCAGATCGAGGTCAGCCGCATCTCCTTTGCCTGTTTGTCTTTCCTCATTGTTGCGGCACAGACAGACTGCGTCGAGCGCATGTCACACCTCCAAGCTCACCTTATGACGCTCGAGGACCTGAATCACAAATACACGAGTTATCAGTTCTCGTATAATAAACTGCTTATTGAGCTTGCCAGGCGTCGGCAATATCGCGAAGCCGCCGAGAACATTGTAAGGGGGATGATGGCGCAACTCGAGGCTATGACAGAAGGTGCTGCGTCTCTTTGTCTCGCTCACCTGGCTTGTAACTTAGTGGTAACTGCTTTCGATTCTGGTGCAGAGGAGCACATTGTCCGACAGGAGTTCAACGCGGAGCATGGGCAGTATTTGCCTTCAGACCTGTGTCCATCCATTGAGAATCCGCCGACGAAGTGGGAGATCGTGTCGTATAACGGAGAGCCTGAGGAAGTGCTCCCAGATGTTGACAATGATCTGCTGGTCGAGGTTCGTAACCGTGCTTCAAATATGCCATTGGTTCTGCGCTGATTCGTTCTTTCGGAAGGCGAAGGACAGAACTGCCGGATCGGAAGCGGGTTTGGGTGCGAGCCAGAGTTTGTGAAAGTGTACAGATGGCCTGTGCATGTATAGCTACGTGTCATTCATTCATGCCGGATCATTTACCCTCCAAAATATCAAGCTCATGCCCCCGAGGCCAGTCGTCTGACGCCCGTGCATTACGTACCTGAACCGCACGGGATAAGATCTCGTTCCTCCTCTCCTGCCGTTGTCACCGTTTCTCTGACCGTAAGTCAGGTGCATAGTTTATGCTACATCATTTCCCCATCGCGGCCCTCTTCCGCCACTGAAGCTCGCCAATCCCCTTCTGCCTCGTTCGTCTCGCATTCTCTATTTTTACCGCCTTTCGCATATCGCTTAACTCCGGACGAAACATGTCCTTTCTCCAGGAGCCGGCGCAGGTGGTCCTGTGCATATGTGACGTTCAGGTAGGCACTGCCATGAATTGAGGTCTCCGTGTAATGCTCATAGTGCTTGTTCTCGATTCCTGCACATATATCGACGCCAGAAATCTATGAACGCGTATGAAGGTGGTGCAAGTAAATACTCCTTGAGCGGCGCCCGTCCGGACCGTTCTTTTTCTTTTCATTGTGCCTGAGACTGAGCACGATACGCAATCAAAATCTGCGTAAAACGGTCACTAAACAATCAGCTGTTGAAATATGCTGCCAAGAGATATCACTGGAATGAAGATGGTGGTGTTACAGGCATGGCAAAGTCACTGGTGGTCTGATAGACGAAGGTGTATAAAGGAGGCCCATAGTAGCCCATAGTGCCTGGGTGGATCAGTAACGTGCTACAAGTTCATAGTAAGCGCAGTTAATCGACTTCCTCTACCCCGCGAGAGGCGCGAGTAGACGAATGATTACGGGAGCACGACTGCTCCGAGTGCCGGAGCAGCCTGAAATTGCATTAAGAGGCATCACGGACCGTAACACGTAAATGGGAGAGAGAGATTATATTTGAGTGGGGTTGTTTAGATTTGGGTACAAGAATAGATTTTTGTTTTAAGTAAATGAGATGTAGATGGAGAGGGATGCCGAATGAAACAAATAATGAGACAGAGAGCCCGAGTGACAGAGTGATCGCATTATGATGCAGAGGGCCCAGTCACCGGCAGAAGAGGGCGTCCGAGGACCAGCGCTTGAAGAAGTACGGGATTCTTTCGGATGTAAGCTTTGAAGGCATCTGATTTCCAGCGGCCGATAGCCTGGATCCTGTCATCAGGAACGCCAGCTTCCGCGAGCGCAGTAGCGCCGCCGGCACGCATGGAGTGACCAGAGATGTTTGAGGAAGGCGGGAATAGTTGCCTGAGACGACTTTCAAACCATCGACGCTGAGGAACGGAGCCATCGGCCCTGATCCACAACTGTGGGTTGTGCGGGAACGCACAGTCGCGGGATTCCAAGTACTTTGTGAAATGGGAAAGAGGGTCCACCGAACCCTCTCGTTTTTGAATAATTATTTTGCTGCCTTCCCAGACCTTATCGGCCTTATGCCCTGGTAGGAGAAAACCAAAGCCGTTGTCGAACCAAGACACCGTATGGCGAAGAATGACCTGCCGCCAGTCCTGCAAGTTCTTTTTGTCCGACCAGCAAAGTTTGCCCAGACGCATAAGGCCGAAGAAGCCACACAATAACTGTGCCACGAAGAGGCGGTCGTCGTGGCTGTCCGATCCGGCATAATGTGATGTAACCTTCTCGAGGTCGGATACCGACAATGGTGCCTTGCGTGAGACTGGCTTGCCATATAGTGCCTTACACCCTTTCAGGGTTCTCGATACTAGGGCGCTGTTGCGAGTTTGACGTATAAGCGGGTAATAAGGTTCGAGTTGGCTGCAGATACCCGAGAGATAGGATTGTACTGAAGAAGGATTGATATGCCGCGCCATGTAGACAACATAGAAGCTTAAAGTATCTTCGGTCGGCTCTACAGGACGGTCGTGTGATTTACAGAAAGCAAGATACGACTGAAGGGCCGAGGAGTAGCTGTTGTGAGAACCCTCGGCAAGAGCGCTACCCAGGGCGATTGCGCGCTCGGAGATGAGGCGCTCCAATGTCCACGGCTCGCGTGTGCGTTGCCGGGACGAGGTAGGTGGTAAGTTCATTTTTGGACTGCCCCCAGCGGCCAACGAGGGGGTTGAAACATCGATATCTGCAGCGACGGGCAGACTGAGAGTGCAGCCTGATTATTGAATCTAGACAAAGCATCGGCAACAACATTTTTCTCTCCTGGAATGTGTTGGACACGCAAATCGATCCCGGTGTCCAGAAGGATGTCCACAGCGCACTGCAGGATCTCGTTGTAAGGCGTGATAGCGCGAAGTGTGTTAAACATGTCGACGGTGTTGCTGCTGTCAGAGAATATGACAAGACGGCCGGGGCACGGCTGGAGTTTTGCAGCGTACTCAATCGCGGACAGCACAGCAAGCGCCTCGAAATAGAAGATGCTGTCAACGGGCGCATCAGGTGGGCGGTGCGCTTGGAAACCCTCGGAGCGTGCTGGCGCCCAGAAAGCTAGGCCGGCACTAGTTGCAGCGTCGGTTAGCAGGTGGAGATCAGCCTCGTGGCGATCCCAGGCGAGTGCCGTGAGCATGCGGATGCCATCTGACTTTTCGAGATGGTCGGCAACCCATGACAAGTCACTGACGACTACTTTGTTTAAGTGAATGGGGGCATTCGGGTGGGTTTTGCTCGGCATTGTGACTCGCATTAGTGCTGGGTCAACATCAAAACCAATAATTGTGAGGTTGGGACCATACTCTTGTTTGGGTTTCTCGTGCGGCAGCCCGATCTCGTCCCAAAGCCTAAGGAGCAATGCCTGCTTGGTTGGGTAGTACTGGCCATAAGGCGGGTAGAATAGGACGCGACCGAGAAACTCCCAGCTGAAAGAGTCATCGACATAACCGAGCAAGTCCAGTATCATTTTCACATTGATGGCAATCCAGAGTACCAAGCTCATGAACGTGCACCAGAGCTTGCCTCCAGCCCTGTTTCCAAAGTTGTTGCATCGGTCGACATGGCGGTCGTCACCGACAGTGATGACTTGGCGAATCTGCCAAAGCGGATGCATTGGTAGGCGGCGGTAGGCCTGAGACGCGTCGGACTTGAACATTACTAAGGGGGCATCGCCATGCTCTTGCCGGGCACGGCGGAGACATTTTCCCAAGTCATGGATGTTGTCCAGCCGTATATGAGCATCCTCTTTGCTAATCATAGCGTTTAGCGCATGTTCCCCGGCACTGTGGTCTACGACTAGCCTGAGTTTATCAGACCGGGGCTTTGGGACCACCCAAATAGGCGTACTGGACATCCCCGGAAGCAGATCCGGTCCAAAGGCCTCCGAGAAGCGCCCGAGCCTGACCTCCTGATCACGCTGCTCTTTTACAAATGCCAAGTGCGCAGGATCTCTCAACTCCCGTTCTGATGACCCATCCCATGTCTCTGGTCTGGTCTCTCCACTTGTATCTGCATATGGCCAAAACCCTTCTCTAAGACCTTTGCAGACCGACTTCACGAGAGGCTGATTTGGGTGAGTGCATAGCAGTTCTTCGAAACGATCAACATTGATGGGGGTAACCACCTTGAACAGCTCAGGATGTAGCGCGATCGTACGCAAAGCAGTTAAATTGCCACGTTCGTGCTCAGGTACGTCGGGTACGGGCGGGGCTGTTTCAGATGCTGTTGCGGACGGCGTGCAGCTAACTTCGTGTGTCTCCCAAAGAAAGTCACGCGTATAGCGCGGTTTCTTGGGTGGTGGTATTGTTGGTTCGAAGGAAACAAAACTAGTTGGTGCGTGTTCTTCCCGTGCATTGTCCCGCGGTGTGCTCGCGAGAGCGGCAGGTCGAGCAGACATGGGCGTAGCGACAGCGCGCAGCGTCGACGGGGCACCGGCCGTCATTCCATCTGCGGCACGCTTCAAAGCCCTTGCCTGAGCGCTTTCGACCCTCCCCTCCTCGGCTCGGCCTCGTTTGAGGCCTCGAGTCTTCATCAAAGGCGACAGCCCCGGAGCTATCAATGTGGAGCTGATGGAGGTCTGTGAAGTGGCTGAAATCGGTGAGCAAGAGGTCTCGCCTCGCGCTGACCCTGCGCCTAATCGCCTTTTCGTACTGAAGGACTCTGTGGTGTCGTGATGGGTGCACGGCTCCAAAGAGTTGGGTGATATAGCTTCCGTATTCACGCAACTCTCTTTCTCGGTGCGGGAACGCAAATCGAAGGGCTTCGGAAGCCTTGGTCCAGGCGATGAGCCAGTCACCGGCTGACTCAACATGCTTTGATGGCCTCGTTTCCCCAAACGTGAACTCAAGCTCACCGAGCTTCTCGGTCCGGCGATTATCGAATGAGGTGGAGTAGTGACCGGCGAACACGGTGTCGAGGTTGACAGGTTTGCCCTCGATGATGTTTGACCATTCGCTGTCCGGGAACTCGGGGCAGCGAGCCGCGTTAGTAAGTGAGGCTTTGTACTGTTTGGGATTTCCAGACCACAGCTGGAGGGAGTCTCGCGTGAGGCGCAAGGAAAGGGGCAATTCGACGGGGTGAAGGAGCTCGTCGATGACCCACGGCAGTTTTGACTGATCGATTGTCCGCTTCGACGTCTTCGCGTTGTCCTCCTCAGCTTCGGACTCGGAAGGCGATCGCGACCGCTTACTGCCATTTCTATCCTGTCGAGGAGAGTCCTCTTCACCGGCTTTGTCGACCTCAATGATGTCTCCACCGGCGGGGTGTCCGCCTCGCTTGGCTGCCGTTGTGCGGACCCGATCTGCACTGTCGAGCATTCCGATGTAAGACTGAAGGGCAGACTTAAATTGATCCTCGGAATCGTCACTTCTTGGGATGATTGATTGCAGGAGTAAGATGGCATCAACCTTTGAAGTAGTGCCGGCACGGTAATCCTCGATGACTTGGTTACACTCGACGGAGATTGTGTTGCCGTGTGTGATAGGCGATCCTTCACCCGAACCATCCCCAGACATTTAATAGGTAGATGATATTGTAAATTTAGATGGGAATATGCTATGACACTGGTGACGCTCGAAATGGAGCAGGCGCTGGGAGGACAGCACCAAAAACTGGGGAGGTCGACGAAGGCCCGACCCCCAGTTTTTATTGAGTCCTCCTGGGTGAGCAGGGCACTCGTCGATCACATCCGCTGCGCTGATGTGAGACGAGGGCCAAAGGATACGCCGAGCAGGGAGCTCGGGATACGCCGTACTAACGCGCGGAGCGGTACGGGATACGCTGCCCAGCAGATGCGCCGTTGGGCAGGATACGCTGCATCAGTGCAGGGGCACGGAGTCGATTAAACTCGTGTAAATCATTGCTTTAAACCCGATCCGTTTCCTCGTGCCCACTGACTCGATGGTGATGGGTCAGTTCCAGAATTGTCTGTATCCTCAGTTCCCGAATCCAAATAGTCCAAGCAGATTGAAGAGGTGAGGATAAACGCGGACGGAATCCGTCTTCTGATCAGAGTCATTACAGTCGCTATGAAGTTCATCACCTCCATAGCATTTCTCTTGATGGTCTTCGTCATTGGGAGTAAGGCCACCGCTCAGGAGGACAATATTATCTGCCGCATCGTTTGCCCGTCTCCCTATTATTTGTGTCCTCCTTGCCACTGCTCCTTGACACCTTGTGACCCTACTTCTACCTCGTAGGGTTACTCTTAGGTTGCCACAAATACCTACTTGCATCGAGGAGACTGCGAAGAGACTGTCAGTTCGGGTAAGATCCTTTTCCATTGACGATAATCCTTCTGCTCCTCATAGCGGCTTCCTTTTTGGATGCCAGATTGGACACTGGATTTCGGGCCGACGTTGATGCAGACGTGTGATGGCTTCTAACGTAGCAATCAACTGCGACTCTACATATGAATTGCATTCACGCCGTAATTTTCCAGAGAATTCGGTATCTCATACGTGAGAGAAGACTCGGAGTATGTCAACGCCACAGGAACGACTGAGTGCCCCTCATTGCTGTCAATCGCTACCTTCGGTTAACGAGCGCCGAGATGACTGACCCTGTCTTCCTCTGACTTTTTAGGAACATGTCTGCTCATTATTGACTCAACCATTTCTACATTAAGGTCGTGTTCGCTTGTGCAACGATTCATTTCTTTAAATTCATAAGAATCTCCGAGTGAAAGACGCAGGTAAAATCGAAATTCCCATTTTATGGATTAATTCCGACAGATAGAATTGTAGTAACAGCAGAAGTGTGCCTGCTCGCTCTAGCCCTGCAAGGCACTGTCACGGCAGGCTGCAAGCTGAAGTTTTAGTACGTATGTGGTGGTCGAGTCCCCGACCCCACACTTTAGACTGACACACCTTCCGTAGCCGCTAAGTCCGGCCCTCTCGTTTACTCCGGCTCCACCCCCTGATATACATTCTCAGCCTTCGAAAGAGCCATTACTGGTTAGGCGCAAATGCAAGTAGCCCCACATATGAATGGCAAGCCAATACTTGCCTTTCCAAATGGCGGTGCACAAAGCACTGCCCTCCGCTGGAATCACGGAAGCGCTGAAATGTACAATGTCTAGCCCGTCTGCAAAGTGGCTACAGTATGCGTATTCGCCGCTCGCTAATTTGATCAAGGATGTGAAAGTGCGTGGATGAGATCATAAGGCTGTTCTTGATGCCGTGATTCTGAACCGTTTTCGACCCGCTACTTTGTGTCTAGCAGCAAAAATTGAGCACGACACATCAATGTCTGCGTAAAAGGGCAATAAACATTTATCCTTTAGTCAATGCTGCTACGTTACGCCGCTGAAATGGAGACAGCGAACATATAGATGTGGGAAGTGTTCTCAGAAGAGTTCATGGCACGAACATATATAAGGCATCTCAACGCTAGGAGAAACCAGGAGCAACCGACATTCGGCATAGTAAGTAGAGACTAACTGCTTTATTTAACTAACAGGCTAAGTTATACCCAGGTCGTGGAATCCTTTATATATCACCTCTCTCGTATTGATTCGAATACTTCCAAAGGTGAAGACGAATACCGCCTTGATTGCATATCATAACCTAAACTTATCCTAGCCACGATGAAATTCATCACACCAGTCGCAATATTCTTGAGCGCTTTCATCTCTGGGAGCCAATCCATGGCTCTTCAGGAGCGTCAGATTACTTGTGAAATTTTTTGCGGGGCTCCCTACTATACCTGTCCTCCTTGTTCGTGTTCCTTGACACCTTGCCCAGGCGAAGGCCCCATCACTGATTAGCCCGGCAACGAGGGGAAGGAAACAGAAGGGTTTACGTATGAAGACGAGACTGTCACGCTTGTAGTGCTGTAGTGCTGTACCCGATCTCAGGCTGTCGTATAGTGCATTCATGTTGAGCCGTTTGGTGTCGGGCCGCGTGGCCCTCGGGTGCGAGCGACTTGTCCAAATTGCTCTGACATCATATTTTCAGGGAACTCCGGTATTCGGTGCTTGCTCGAAAAATGAACATGTCAACGCCACAGGAACAATTGAGTCCTACTAGCTAATCATTGTAGCTAATCGCTACCTCAGTTTGGATGAGAGATTACGTGGAACGAATTGTCCGAAGGGTCAGCGAGGCCTACATATAATTCAGTAAGGAGTTTGTGATACAGCACTCCACGTCCCCCATATCCTTGAGTTCCGTTTGGTACGCCGTCCCCTGTTCGGGATACCTGTGAATTCTTTTAAGTAGTGGTCGCAGTGTCGATATCAACGCTGTCATCTTTATATCCATATATCAGTAGTATTTGAAAAGTAAGCCCACCGCTGGTAAGTACATGAGTACTCTCATCCGGTGAAGATTGCACTTACGGGTCTCAATAAATAGAAATGAACTCCTTAATGACCCTGGTCATCTGTGCCCTGGCACTTGTAGCTCAGAGCACGGCAAATACTTTGGATTCCAGGCAGATCCACTGTGACCTAGCCTGTGCAGAACCCTATCATTTCTGCGCGCCTTGTGGCTGTTACACCACGCCCTGTGCTCCGACCGCGACCAAGTTGTGATGGGATTGACAGAGAAGTGGTGGATTCTGCCTACCATCAGTACTAGTCATGCATCCCGATGTAACCATGCTTTGGGCTATTGACTGGTCTAAGATCTAGTCGAATTTGAAATTTGAGTACTGAGTGTCGTTTCAAACCCGTTACCCGATCGTAACGGACGCGTGACGTCACGTGCCTAGTTAAGAGCCAAGCCTGACGTGGTCGGGTAAGTACTTGTCGACAAACATGCGCGTCCTGTACGCTATCTACTAAACGATGTTACCATAAGCATATGGGTTGTCTTTTCTTTCGTGACTTCTCTTCGCCCTGAGTCGGTATCTTATCTAAACTTGGCCCTCCAATGAGGCGATATAGCTCTATCTCAGCCGGAGGCATGCGTTGTGAACACAATTCCCTTCTGACCACTTAACGCTCCGCAGAGGTTCTTACTAGCTAGCGTCGCGTCAAACTTACTTGCCTCAATGTCAACGACTGCCACTATCGAAGCAGAGGCTTCTCTATTGGCACTGAAGCTTCAGAACGGCCAGATAGTGTCATACAAATCAAACGTCGCCAAAGACACCGGAGAGATACCAATAGTTGATATCCAGGGGATATTCAGTGATAACATTGAGGATAGGAAGGCAGTGGCTCAAGAAGTCAGGGAAGCGGCCTCTAGAATCGGATTCTTCTACGCTGTTAACCATGTGAGCGTCAGTCTCTTTCCGACCAGAACGTTTATGTTGAGATGTTCGCAGGGGATTAATCCAGAGTACAAAGAGGATACCTTCGAGCAAGCGAGGCGTTTCTTTGCTCTTCCTATGGAGGAGAAGATGAAAGTGTGGACTGGCCTGATGCCGAATGAGTACGTGGGTTATCACCCACTGAAAGGCTACAACCGTAATCAGAGGAAGTACAATGGTGAGGAAGAAATATCGATAGCTATATGAACGTCGATTAATGAAAGCACGCCGCATCTAGACCTCAGCGAGGCTTTCAACTGGGCTTATGACGCCCAGTTCGACCCTGGCGCTGTCGACAAGGATAGACCTTCCATAAGTATTTGGCCTGAAGACCTGACTGGATTCAAGCAAACACTATACGCATACCATAGCCAGCTCCTCGTGCTAGCGCGCAAAATGACTCAAATATTTGCATTAGCGCTGCATATGCCGGAAGATTACTTTGATGAGTACGTAAAAAGACCTGAAGCTGGAATGCGGATCTTGCATTACCCAGAACAAGAGGTACGTACGCTGCGGCTCAGCGAATATTTGCGCTTTGGAATACAACACTCACACCTGCGTCAATGCAGGCATCGGCAGACGACCAGAATGGCATCGGTGCGCATACAGATTTCGAATGCTTTACGATGGTCACGCAAGACGACTGTGGAGGTCTGGAAGTCCTCTCGAAATACGGGGAGTGGGTCAGAGCGCCTCCTGTGCCCGGTGCTCTTGTAGTCAATATCGCCGACTGCTTCATGCGCCAGACGAACGACTTCTTCGTATCGACAGTACATCGGGTGATTAACAAGAGCGGCAAGGAGAGGTACTCGTGCCCGTTCTTCTTCGGCTTCGATAGGGAGATGATGTTGGAGCCCGTGCCGAGCTGCGTCTCAGAGGAGAATCCTATGAAGTATCCAGTTATGAGTAGCGGAGAGTATTACAAGTGGCGAGCGAACCGGGCCAAGAACAGCGAATATTAGGGCGAGTCGTAGTCTCCTTCATCAGGAAAATGTCAGGCCGAAGGGACTTGGCTTAAATTTCCTTAGGGGACTTAAAGGCGTCTTAGGCGGGCTTTCGGCGATCTTTCGCCACCTTTCGGTGCTTTAGGCGCCGGGACTTGGCTTAATTTTCCTTAAATAAGTCGTCCTAAGACCGAAAAAGACCGGGAAAGACCGCTAAGCCCGGATGACATTTTCCTGATGTTGTCAACGTACTGTGACCTTGCAGGACTGCGATCGTTCGAGATATTGCCACTGTCATCATTAACTACTGTTTCTGACGTAGACAGCTGCGTATGTAGAACATTCAGGCTAGCGGGTACCAAGTTTTACAACAGAATCATCCACGGAAGAGAAATTATGAGAGATCCCATCGTTCATAGCTGTTCGATTATCTATAGTCGCACAGTAGCCATACCCGTGCACACGCCTGGCAGAGCACTGATGGTGGCGCGCCGACTGTGGCCACAAGAATGCAGACCTTTACGTAATGGCGATTGAGTCGGGTTTCATTGAATGGCGCTGTGTCGCAGAGGTCACGATAGCCCAGCTATAAGTTGGGCAATGAATTGGTACGATGAAATGACTTCTTTCCCGCTGCCTGCGGTGAGTAAAATGACATGCTCAGAGCATGACAAGGACTTACCATTACTGATAGACGTCACACCGCATCCGAATATACGATCATGAAAATACCTCTGTATTCGACTGTCCTATTCACACTCGCTGCGCTAGCCCTCGAAATGCCTAGCCCCGAGTCCGAGTCGATCCAAATCTGCCCCCTCTCGTGCCCGCCGGGGGAGGTATTGTGCCCACCATGCCGTTGCGTGACGTCGTGCTGAGCAGAGAAGAGGGTACCCCAGGAGTCAAAACTATGCGCGTTCATGAGTATATCCACGAGAAGCTCTTTGTTTGCGGAAACTCCTGTCTCTATTAGCAGATGGCAGAGCCTAAGATTTGATGACGCAGGAATTTTCCCGACGAGTGAGATCGATTCCCAATAACAACAGGAAGGTCGGGATGGCAGATAGCGCACGTCGGGATGGTTGATTTGGGCTTCTAGCCATCACGCGGCCGCACGCAATCTGTCAATGCGCACCCACAGTGCCCTATTATGAGCAGGGACCGTGTAGAGTATTATGCAGCACAGCACCATGTGCATAGGTACTCGGTGTCAACAACAGGCGTGACGTTCTCAGAGATCCCAATCAGTACATAAAATGACCGCTGATGGCAGGGTGGGCGCGCCATCATCGCATCAATGAGCGAGATTCATCTCCGCGACGCTCGATGCATGATGGACAACGAACCCCGTATTGGCAGGTCTCCGCCTACTCGCGCCGCCATCGGCTATCCGAACTCTGGAACAGTGCGTAAGTGAGCATTCCACATAAGGTAAGAGATTCATGACCCATCCCTTCAGGCATTATGAAGACCTTCATCTACGCCACCCTCACTCTGGCGCTGAGCGTCATGACCCTCGCCGCGCCCGAACCCTCTCCAGAATGTCAAGTCGCGTGCTCTCCGCCCTACATTGTCTGCTACCCACAGTGCATATGTGCGACAACATGCCCGACGTAGAGTAGTAAGGTCGAGGATGTGGGGGGTTTCGAGTCTCGCAACTTGTAGGAAAGAATCTGTGTGTTCAGATCATGCGAGTCATCCTGCACCATATGTATACGACATCAAGATGTGATTGTGCGTTGATACAAGCGATGAAGTATTCACTTCGCCTTCCGCGCAACAGTTGCGGGACACAGGAAATTTGGAATGTATCATATAAGTTTTGTGATATATGAAGACAGAGATTGGGGCGGTACCTGACGTAGGAGTCCAGAGTGAAGACTTGTAGTCCTCACGGCGCCGCCTGCGATCACTGTGCACCACCATCGCCCTCGCGACCCGTGCAACGACGACCAAACGATTTAACGCAAAGACAAGAGATCTCAGGCACACCTTCAGCACAGCTTATCTTATCAAGGCTAGAATCCCGACTGAAGCGTCCATGCACCATACCGTTCTGCAATGATGGTGCCTCGTGCTATGACACGGAGAATATACCATATTTGATGCGGGCCCGAGCTTGAGTTCTCAGAGATTCTGGGAATTATAAGATACTGTTACTGGCACAAGAATAGGCGCATCGTTCCAGTGTCGGAGTAGGTGAGTGTAATTGGTGTTTCGCGACGCGACGAGGACTGACTCGTACAGTACGCCTAGTCCCTCATTTACGCTCAACATCAATACCGCTGGAATTCCACAACCCAACTTGTAAGTGAACACTCTTAACGATGTGAACTCCGTGACTCATCTATACGGCCAGCAAGATGAAGACATTCATCTACGCGATGTTCGTTCTTGCGGTCAGCACGTTGTCTCTAGCAGCTCCTAAGGCCGCTCCCGAACCAATCTGTGACATCGCGTGCTCACCGCCAGAGGTATTCTGCGCGCCGTGTGGGTGTGCGATAACGTGTTCGTGAGACCAGTGACATTTCAGTGAACGGCATACGGAGAGAGGAAAAAACAGAGTCTATTATGTGAGATGATCCGTACCATACATAAATCGAGCCCATATCATGATCAGACATCCAATCACACAGTAAGTGAAATGGCAATCACTGAGCTTTACCTACAACAACCTCATCGAACTCGCCATTCTCGATCATCTCCTGGATAATATCGAGTCCACCCACAAACTCGCCATTCACAATGAGCTGCGGGAACGTCGGCCAGTTATTAATCACTTTCAACCCTGCATTCTGAAATGAACCTGCCACTACGAAATCTCACAGAAAGAGCCAACGCACCCTGACGAACACTCTCATCGCTCAAAATATCGAATGACCCAAACTGTACGCCATGGTCCCTCAAGATACCCACGGTCTTCCTCGAAAACCCACATCTTGGCGCGTCGGGCGAGCCCTTCATGAACAACATGACACGTTCCCTGTTCATCAAGCCTCTGAGCCTCTCCTCGAGCTGCGCAGGCGTCTCTGTATCGGCCGGTGCGGGCTGAGCATTGGAGTACGACTTTGCTTGAACAAAAGACACGGGACGAAGGTGCGCCGCGATGGAGGAGGTCAGGGAAGAGGCGTCGGCGCCAGATATACGACCCAGGAGGGTGTGACCGCGGAGGATGATGAAGGAGGGGACAGCTTCAACTTCGAAGGATTCTGCGATATCCGGCTGCTCTTCTGCTTCCACCTAACCGCATAGGTTGAGTTTCCAGGCGATCCGAAGCTGAAACAGATATACCTGTAAAACAAGTAACTCTGGGTACTTCCTCGATAGCTCAAGGACGACCTCGTTCATCTGCGCACATGGCGCTGCCCATGGCGCCCAGAAATTAATGAGAGAAATGCGGCTGAGGTCTTGTGAGAGCAGTTCTTGGAAGTGTACCGGGGAGGAGACGACATGGAAGTTCTGCAACGCAGACATTTCACCGGAATATTTAAGTACAGTTAGCAGGATAACTGAAAGGATGAGGATGAAGTGCGAGTTTATGAACTGGACGCAAAGTCGGGGATCCGGGCGGGTGATTGATAAGATCGACTCCGACTTTGGTGAAGAAATTGCGCCATCCAATATCTTATCAGATTTAAAGACAATATTTAGTTTTAGCTCGGTAAGTGCCGACTGACTCTCCATTCTCCGTAAGCCTTTGGGATTGAATCTCAACTACTCTACATAGCGTACATGTTTAGAGGCATAACAAAGTCATAATGCATGGCTATTTTAACCCAAGCCGCGACGACGCACTCGAGCTGGGGAACTGAACGATCTACCCCGGATCTCCAGCCGAAGTTGCTGAAGTCTGGCGTACACTACATCGTCGTGAAAAGGTCCGTATTTATCCATAATCCGATCGCCGCAATTTGGATTGATTGACGGCGATTCCGACTCAGACAGAGGTCCATACGGAATCCCGCATCGCATACGATAAAACAGCCTCCCAGATAATCATGGCTGCCTCTCGCCTAAGCACGACGTCGCACGTAGGCAAGGGGGACAAAAAATTTGATATGTTCCGTAGATAATGAGGATAATGAGACAAACCCCCAGGGCCATGCGCTCAGGTGCTAGTTCGGGTTTGGGCGCTGCAAGTGACAGGACTGCGAACGCAAGGAGAAGCGAAGCGTGCAGGAAAGCTTTCATAGTTCTGCGACCTTGATGCTAAGGGAAACTACGATGTGAAAATCTTTCAGACAGGAAGCACTCACAGTCTTTGCGTATCTCCGTCCCACTCACCAAGAAGAATGTCCAACAACCTGGTCCTCTCCGAGCTGATAGGAAAGTATCAACTGCGCTGCAAAACTCTCATGATGCTAGAACTCTCTAGTAAGTGGTGAGTTGAACCCCTTCGTTCTTGTGGTCTGCCTACCCCTATCAATAATACCGCCACCATCAGACCCGTGGAAGGTTGGTGGGTAGGAAGCTCCGAGTTCAATCTCTAGGCTGGGTGCACAAGGTTCTCAGTACTCCAGAAGCGCAGAAGCGCGTATAGCCGGCAGGGAACGGCTATCGAAGACAAGTAGTTCATGTCTCTGAGATAGGTGTGTAGCGGCGCATTCTCAACACGAGTTCAACTTAAATGTCTCGCCGCAGAGCCGTTCCTCACCTTCCCTTTTCACCCTTTCAAACGAGCTTACAGACTGCAATCTAGTCGGTGAGGTCGAGGCTTCCCTCGAGCTATTTGATCCAGAAAGCTCGTATTACTACCGTCAGTGAAATGCAGGCTATTATTATGTACACAGCAACTTTCGTTGTCTGCGCCCTCGGAACGGCTGCCGCCGCTCTTGAGACAAGAGAACTCTGCCCGCAAGCAGTTTGTATTCCACCAACGATCGTCTGTAAGGGGTGTATATGCATTGGCCCTGTGCCTAACAAGTCGTGTCCCTAAGTTGTGTTGGAGTCCCGTTGTCATACCAGCTGATATCGTACCGAGCGAGCTTCCGTTACATCAAGGGGATCGAGAAATTCTATCATGGCGTTTACTTGAGGTAGTCCCTCTTTCCGTATGCTAGGGCAGGCTCCAATAACCATGGAACTGTTACACATTTCCTCTTCTAGATACCATAATCTTGGCAGATCGTGGCCGGCAAATTTGATGGCTGCGGAGTGGGATGTCAGGTAAGATACTCAGAGAGGCGGATAGATGGAAAATATTGGCAAACGGATTTGTCTGGTCTTCGGAAAGGGCCGTGAAATGAACTGAAATAACGAATCACTGCGTATACGGCTGGTTAGAGCCAAGGGCCTCCATACGTGGATGCCCGCAGGCGTATGTGATTGACATATAACGATAGATTAAAGACCCACATTTCTGGCGAAGCTTGCGGTCACGGTCGAGGCTCCGCAATCACAGCGGAATACGCAGAGCTTCTGTTAGACAGATGTGTGGCTGCGCAAATTTCTCGGAGCTCCGGAATCTGCAAGGGTGTATATTAACATTGCATAACCTGTAATCCGGACTTTGTGGATTGTTCAAAACTAGTATCTGTGAGCTCTGGGCAAAAGACGCTTGTAATGTCGGCTGAGTGGGACAAATCCATTATAGGGTTATAATTAACTAGCAATCATACCTATAACTCGCGAATTTTCACGAGGCTTCCATTTCCTGGTACGTATTTCCCTTACAGGAGTCTGGATGGACGGCACTCATATTTCATGGCAAGCAGAACCATGAAGGCGTTCTTCTACGTCGCAGCTCTCATCTTCGGTGCGCTAGGAGCAGCTTCTGTGCCTCTTGAGGCGAGAGGTTTGGCTAAGTGTTATGCTCTGTGTGGGCCACCAAGGATAGCTTGCGCGCCTTGCGTGTGCGTTGATGCTGGGGAGCAGTGTCCTTCCACCACGGCATGAGCCTAATCAACATTCTAGCTAATGGCAGTGGAAAACATTAGAAACCTTCCAGGCGGTACAGGAGCCGTCAGAGTATTACATAGCGGAGCGAAGATTGGCCCTTGTATTCGTCGGAGTTTGAATGAAAATACAAAGAGCTTTGACGTTTGTCTATGCAACGCATGCGATCCATCCACGTTACTCAGCCTCCGTTGGGCCTGCTAACCTTCGAGAAATGGGAGAATCTCAGCGTTTGTCGTCTTTGCTTGCTCACTGCCAACACCACACCTGTATCTTTTCATACTTCTTCTCTGTGAACTGTCAGCTGTAGGCTCGGCGTGGATGGATCGTAGCGCTCTCCGGAACGCATTGGAAGAGGTGCTCCCTTGACGCAATCTCAAGTAAATTGAAGTAATGACTCTCGCTTATTGACGGCTCAATTACGTTCACGTTGTGTTCAACCAACACCCTGTCATGGTTAGCTGGAGTCTGCTAGAAGGGGGCGCCTTTCCGTACGCTTCTTGCGTCTGGGTCAGCCATCATGACCGTCTAGGCGCTACTAAAAGGCGACCCGTGTCTTCTGGACCACTATCACTAGCAATAAGATGGATGCTCACCGGTCACCTTTCACGATCGTTTTGGCTTCCATATGCGATTTGAGCGTGGTGTGAATAGTTATACCCCGCTGTCATCAAGCGCTTCTGTCATGCCCCAGTTCACTCTACATAGATCAGTCAATGGAAGACGCGTGGTGACTTCGTGCTAGCGCCCTTCCACCTCAGCGCCTTCCTTTGGCGCTCGGAGACTGTTCATTGCCGTGCTACTAACTTCCCAACCTGCGACACTCCTGCGTATTCTGAAGAAGTCGGGCGTCTGGCGGATAACTTGGCGGATTGTCTCTAGACCCCTATTCTGGAATCCGTGCCATTCAGCACTAATCGGACGTAGGTGCGGTAAGGCTGTCAAATCCCTAAAAGAAGTAAAATGAGCGGTCCCTCTTTAGGATCAGGTGTTAGGCATTCTCCTTTCCCGAGGGGAAGACCAAAGGAATGGTACCAGGAGTGTTACATCGTATAATGCCTTACTCTTATTTTGGAACCTTCTCTCAGGCAGCTTGGACTTGCCGATCATCACCTGACTCCGGTCGTGCACTCTATCCAAAAAATGTCTGGAATTGCAAGTTCTTCGTGCGGGGAGCAGTTCGGTCCTCAGTTTAATCATCTTGAGTAGTGGACGGATGACCGTGAACTGTATACTGAATTAATAACATCCGCTATTAACCTGTGGTCTGAAGGCTATTCACTTTGCATTTTCTCAGTTGCATTCATCGCATTACTTCGTGCAGAATACTCAAGAATATGGGAGAATGTAGGGGGTACGGTGGCTGAGTGGATGTGCCAGTCCGTCCTTGGGTCTGTTTCGGCAGACGCCGGCCTTCAGTCACAGGTCGTGGGTTCAAATCCCGCAGAAACCACCAGGGAGTTTTAGTGGGTATTACAAATCAGTAGAGTCCCACAGTACCGTGGTAAATCCGTAATATTAACGGCTCTTTATTATGGTCTGCGTAAAACTTGCATTTCTTCCTGGAGAGATAGCGCTCTTCTCGCTTACGGTCACGCTACATACTGGAGAAGGCAAAGTGTCCCCATCTGGTGCAAGACCCCGGTGCTACGTGCCCGGTTGTGTGAGGCTGTACCGATTGTCAGTTGTCACATTAACCACATGGCCTCTCAAAAAAAAAAAAGAATATGGGAGAATGTATGTAACCTCTTTCATCTATGCGCCGCCGCTTATCTCGGCCAGCACACATTCCCTAAGTCCGCGCTAGGCTCATCGACATGAGAAGTCATACAAGCGCTGATCGAATAACTTTTTGTGAGACATCCATGGATGCTACCGCGCAGCGTGTCTCTGATTGGCTCTTTCCTCAGCGAATTCCCAGACATCTTGGGCTATGCCTGCTGCCACCACTAAGCAGGCCGTCACCGACAAGACTCATGGAACCTGAATCTATTGCTCTTGGGTTCACATGAGCGCGGTCTTTACCTCAGACCGACATTGATCAACATTTGAGGTCCTTAAATTCATCTTTTGTGGGATGTGTCCCCTGATCGCAGACCCCAATGAGTTGATGTTCTCGAATGCACAGAATCCTCAACTATATCCAATCTGCAGACGCTTGGAAAGGGGAGCAGAGTATAAATACTGTCCAGGCCTGTTCAGGATCTGTAGTCTCATTGATCCCATAGAAGGTGTGTAGAGCGTGTTCGGTATTATAGAGAACTTCACTCACCAATCAACTCCTGGTCGTCTCTTCATTCCAGTATGTCTGCCACAAACGCATACAAGGCCGTCTACGCCCAAGGCGACCCAGGCAATGGGATCGGTGGCTACGACCTCAAGTCATCCGCAGACAGAGCGTTTGCCTTCGATTACGACAGCTCTGGCAAGCTTGACCACATTGTCCTATACCGCCCTGGCACCGGTACCATCTGGATTCTCAAGGACGAGAACGGCACTTGGAGCCCAGTGTATGCCGAAGGTGACCCGGGCAAGGGTATTGGAGGCTATGATCTCAAGTCCTCTGATGACCGCGTTTGTGCTTTCGATTATGATCATTCCGGTAAAGCCGACCACCTCGTCTGCTACCGCCCTGGAACGGGCACTATTTGGATCCTGAAGAATCTGGGCGGAACGTTCAAACCTGTGTACGCTCAGGGTGATCCGGGTACTGGGATTGGTGGATACGACTTGAAGTCCAAAGCCGATCGCTGTTTCGCGTACGATTACAACAGTTGTGGTAAACTCGACCACCTCGTCCTGTACCGTCCAGGCACTGGCACTATCTGGATCCTGCAGAACCAGGGTGGGAAATTCTCCCCTGTCTATGCTGAAGGCGATCCTGGAGCCGGCATTGCCGGCTACGATCTCAAGTCTACCGCAGACCGTTGCTTCGCCTTCGACTGGGATGGTAACGGGAAGCTGGATGAAATTGTATTGTACCGACCGGGCACGGGTACCATGTGGATCGTTCAGAAGCAAGGGTCAGAGTTCAAGGCCGTCTACGCCGAGGGAGATCCCGGTAAGGGAATAGGAGGGTACAACCTTGCCTCCCCGGCGGATCGCTGCTTCGCCTTTGACTACGACGGTGGACAGAAGTTGGACGAGCTCGTGCTGTATCGTCCTGGTACGGGCACGATATGGATTCTGCAGAAGCAGAACGGCAAGTACGAGCCCGTCTATCATCAGGGCGATCCGGGAGATGGTATTGGCGGGTACAACCTCCAATCTTCTGCGGACAGATGCTTCTGTCTCGATTATAGACACGATGGTAATCCGGACCACCTCGTGCTCTATCGTCCTGGGACAGGTACCATCTGGATCGAGGAGAGGCAATTTTGAGGAAATTGGGGGGGGGATCATAAGTGACTTCCAAGTGCCGCGATAATGTATGTGAATGCTGTACGAATACGTATCTCTGTATTTCAAGGGGTCTGGTCATACTGGCATCTGCTTTCCTTAGTTCCAGGCAGTGGATAATGGCACGTTCATATAGCTTGAACTGTAGTTCCGAATTCGCGTTGTGAAGAAAGGGTCTTAGCCGTGAACTCGTATAACAAGCTACATTGCACTACAACTAGTATATGAGTATCCGAACTGCTCAAGAATGAGTTGCGAGCACGTACCTTCAGCCGTGGATTCGTATAACAGGCAAGGGGAAAGATGTCACGCGACGCGTCTTGAGCTAGTGTGGCACGGCGCGGAACCGCGGTCCGTGCCGGACTGTGCTGGACTGGGACCGGGAATACGGACCAATGGCCGATGGCTCGGACCGGTCCGTTGGATCTAATTAACTACCGAAGACCGGTTCCGAACCCGTCCGAGCCATGGATCTGAGGTCCTTTCCGGGTTATGTAATATTGTAGTCTCGACTACAAATGACTTTTGTAGTGACACTACAAATCTTGTTATAGCTGAAGCCATCAACGAATGAGATCACATGAACCTAAATCGACGCGATTCCCACGACTACAAACTTGTATGTAAGCACCTGCATAAGGGAGTTCGGGCTTGTAAAACCCAATATAATGCTCAAACACTCTTGTATGACAAACTAAACACAAATATTAGTGTTTATTTACTTAGCTACAAACCCCCCAGCCCTCACTGACCCACTGACGAGCTTCCATCATGCCAGCATAACTCATCTGTCCAAATCAGGCAAGGAGCTGCGGCCTGAACTGGAGCTGTGCCGAGCCGACCGCGGACCGAGACCTAGAGCCACCACTGGGAACCGGAGCCGACCATCAAATGGTAAAAGCCGCCAGAACCGAGCTGTGCCGCGCCGTGCCGGACCGTGGCAACACTATCTTGAGCTACGTTTGTGCACCACGTGCTTACAAAACAATCCTCCGTTTGTTTCTGCTACCACGTGCCTCCTCAAAATGCATTCATATCTCGACCTCTCAGATCTCAACACGCGTACCAAGGCAGCAAGCGAAATTCGAATAAAGGCACGGAACATAGCTTACAGACTCTTCTCTGAAGCGGGGCGGAACTATTGCTTAGCCGATTCCCGGCAAAGTATGGCAACACTCACCGCACTATACTACAAGTCCTGATGTCTTGTGATATATTGCGCACCTAGCTCGGATATGTACTGCGGGTGTCACTGTCGGCAGGTCTGGTCCTATTTCAGCTTTCTCCCATGTCTAACTGCATCGGCGCTCAACAACATTAATGAACATACAATGTGATGTGTAGTAGCTCCGATGACTGAGTTCGTTAGCCGCTCACTCCTTCTAGCCCTTTCGGGAGTCAGAAGTAGACTCTTGCACTCCCCTCGCCAGCCTGAGGAACCCAAGATACACCACATATGATCAAGTTCCTTGAAGATAATTGTATTGTGCAACGGAGGAGCAGGTGCTGATTCTTTAAGGCGTGTATGACATTTCCACGGCGATCTTCCAGCCGTGGACAGGTGAGTGCTCATTTAAGGACCATGCGTGTGTATTTTCCGAAGTTTGATTCCACGGGATAGACTTACGGTATGAAGATGGTATCTTCTACTCGTCTACTGCTACAACAATCTCATACCAATGATCTACGCCCTTGATTCAGTGCTATACACTAATCATCCATACATCATTCGATCTAGAGACCGCACAGTGCATATCGTCCTTTGGAGATATGTTTATTCTCGGTAGAGGAAGCCAAGAACCTTCTTTCCAGATTCCACAATGTCACTATTAAAGTTCATAGTTGACATCGACATGGTTCGTATTATTGGTGGTGCAGAAGAATCCTGTGTTCTTGTCAATGCTAAACTGCTGCGGATTGTTGCCGCTCATGCTAAAGTTGGTATATAATCACGGCTCTGTCCATATCCCGATGTTCTTCGAGCGTCTGAAGTGGTTCCCCGCTCGAAGTCTTATTCACTACGTGTCCAAAAGGCTTATCTGTTGAGCAGTTGGCAGTTGGTGAGAGGCAATAATGCCGCATTTCGACGGGTAAGTGCAGGCCAGTACAAAATTTGCTCATGGATGCTCCAACCTAGCTTAAATACTCTGAGCAATAGAGACAAATACACACCCTCCCTCCTCTAAAGCAAGGTGTGTAGAGCTCCAATCCCCGTATAACTCGCACTCACCTTCCTTCCGAGGCATACAGAACACTAAATCCGGAATACTGCAACGTGATGTCAGCTACTGACGCCTACAAAGCTGTCTATGCCCAAAGTGATCCCGGTAATGGGATTGGAGGCTATGATCTCAAATCTGCAGCTGACCGCTGCTTTGCCTTCGACTACGACAGCAGTGGCAAGCGCGATCACATAGTCCTCTATCGCCCTGGTCTCGGAACCGTCTGCATCCTCAAGAATAACAATGGATGCTTCACTCCCGTCTATGCAACTGCATCTCCCGGGGCAGGCATAGGTGGGTATGACTTGAGATCCCCGAATGATCGCATATGTCCGTTCGATTACAACCACTCCGGCAAAGCGGACCATCTTGTCATATATCGCCCTGGTACGGGAACCATCTGGATTCTCAGGAATAATGGCGGGAATTTCATGCCCGTCTACGCTCAGATGGACCCAGGGAGGGGAATTGGGGGCTGCAATCTCGCATCCGCCGCGGACCGTATCTTCGCTTACGATTACGACAGCTGTGGAAGACTCGACTACCTTGTCATCTATCGTCCAGGTACTGGGATGGTGTGGATCCTTAAGAATGTCTCTGGATGCTTCACTGCAGTGTACGCGCAGACCACGGGTATCGGCGGGTATGATCTGCTGTCCAGCGCCGACCGGGCCTTCGCATTTGACTACGAAGGAAATGGCAAGCTGGACGAGATCGTACTCTATCGCCCGGGCGCCGGTATCTTTCGCATCGTGCAGAAGAACGGTGCGGCGTTCGCATCCATTTACACTGCCAGTAGCTCTAGTGGTGGAGTAGCAGGGTACTACCTCAACTCATCCGCAGATCGATGCTTCGCGTTCGACTACGATGGCGGCGACGCACTCGACGAGCTCGTCATTTACCGCCCTGGGGCAGGCGTCTTCTGGGTTTTGCAGAGGAATGGCACCTCGTACAAAGCAGTGTACCAACAGAATGCTCCGGGCGAGGGCATTGGTGGATATAACTTCAAGTCCCCCGTCGATCGCTGCTTTGCGTTCGATTACGGGAGCAACGGAAATCCCGACCATCTAGTGCCGTACCGTCCGGGCACGGGCACCGTATGGATTTTGGAGAGAGCTTACTGAGCACATCTCCCTGGCAAGAGAGAATGAAAGCAGAAGTAAGTCTGCACGGCTACGATTGTTCGAACTGCTAACTGATCATGTCATCTTCCCTTATTTTTGCCTTCGACTCCAACTGCTAGTGAATCATTTGTATATTGACGAACTCTAAAAGCCTCAGCAATGCCGGTCTTGTAACACATGTAAAGTATATACGCGGCACCATTACTTTGACGCTTGTGATGAATTGCATCCTCCAGCTCTCGGAAATGTATCGCACAGATAAGATTCTCAGCATGAGGCCTCTGAGGTACTGTACCATTTCGATCAATTCGCCGCTGGCCATGACGCGTGACAACCGAAATCAGTTCGCCGGCCCGCCGCCCCGCCGGATGACGCGTGACAGGCTCCCAGCTTCACTAGTACTGTCCGTCGGAAATTTCCGTATAGATGTTTAATCCCAATTTAATCCATTTTAAACCTTCTTTCTGCTGGTAATCTATTATAATGGTGTTCGGAAATTTCCGACATTGACATTTCATTTCGCCACCTAGCTACATGACGTGTGACAATACCTAAATTTCGCCACGCCAGAGGGCCGCGTGACGCGTGACACGGCGGATTGATCGAAATGGTACATCTTACATCCTATGATCATCAAGGGTCACGCGCAGGACAGCCATTATATCTGTCCCAGAACCCGATGCTGGACGGTCCAGACACAAAACCGGTCACTTTATTCTGGTTGGATTATGCCAATTGGCTGGCATGTTTGCTGTGTTCTTCGCCCTCTCGACAGTTTACTCGGCGGCCATATATAGCCATCATGTCCGAATGATGAGTACCCTGTTCTATCTTTTGTCAATTCGCACACATGATTATCAACTCCAAGAGCCGCATAGCCTCCATGCAGGAACCAAAGATATTCTCCGGCGCGGACTCTGGTATCTCCTTCTTCACACGCTCAGGAGTATACTGTACAATGGCTCAACTAGGCAGTACCTTCAAACTGGATGAAAATTATCATCGGAGAGCTAAGATTCTGTCGAAGTTGGTCAATTACTATTCAGAGCGCTTCATGGCTATATGAGTTGGACGCAATTGGGTATTTGTCTCTGACTCGGAGGATGGCGCAGATAAGATCGTTGATGAGCACGTACGCTATTCTTCCATACCTAGGAGTTTGCATGATCCAAGCATTTTTTCACACAATAGTGGGGCTCGTTCTTCTCCATGGTCTTCTCACATGATCCCGAGATATGGAAGACTCACGTTTCAGGACTTGGTGCCCTCAACTCGCCAATTAATTCGATCCAAATATTACCCCCGTACGTTACTAAGAAAATTGCCAGTGAAAGCCTGAGTCCTCTGACAGAATGACCTCGGGCATTGATACCGAAGACGACCATCGACAAGTTGGTACCTAAAACTGTAAGGATCGCGTTTGACTTCCCAGCGCCACCATCCTTTTTGTAACTGCCAAAAAGGATATTACATCTGTTTGGCAGAGGCAAAGGGTCCACGGCTGAATTAATTTGACCCTTAAGAGGGGGAGTGGAGAGCTTCGATGCGGATCCATGTTGAGTCACGCCAAAGCAGTGAATAAGTGCTAGTAGTATTGAGAGTGGGCTGGCTTAGTCGTAGCTCTAATGGGTCTAAATCTTGTTGAGGTGATTACATAACTGAGTTAATCGGTGGAAATACTTGCGAAATACTTGCCACAACACGACTGCGAATGTATTGCCCAATTAGGTACGGGCGTCTATATCCGAGTGTAAGGTACTGTTCACGTGGTTAAGGTTACTTTGCTCCTTCGTCGCTGATATCAAGCTGGCCAACTCGTCCAGGCGCAATAATACTATGTCCCCCATTGTCGGGGCAATATTATGAGCGACATCATGATATTGCATGCAAACATGTGCTCCCACACTGTTGACGGCGATTGTTGGCTTTGGAACTCTCTTTTGCTAGTCAATACACACTCCAGATGTTCAGTACGGCAGGAAATTCAAGAGGTGCATCGTCGATAGTGTGCGACCGACTGACGGAGTCGAAGTCCCAGGTCGTGGGGTGGTCACCCCGAAACACGTTTCTTTCAGTATTTTTTGTCCTATTCTCTGAAATAACCTGCCGAATAGGGTGACATCCTTCCATTCAGGACAACTTGTCGGCCCCGCACGCACGTCGCTCTTCTTACGGCAGAGCCTGTCAGCGCTCTCTAACCTCAATATTCATCTTATCAAAACCACTTTGTCCTTTAATAGATAGGAGTCTTACTATCTCCGTCGGACGTCCCCGATTCTTCTCCTTCCATGAAGTGTCATATGTGGTTGATTGCTGAACTGCTCTATGGTCTACGCTCGTGGTATATTTTTTTCGTCGCGCTAGTATGAATAGACTGTAAAGCTAATACTGCACCTCGCTGTCATTTTTTGATAGATATCGGGTACTCAGAACCAGAAAAAGTGCCTTCGGTCTGCTCTTATTGATTGCCTTTTGGCACGTAGGTCGAGTTTTGGGTCCAAGCATCAAGACGATATCGGGACAACTTCAGTACCGACGTCAATCAACTTCGCAGAGCTCAGGTGAGACTGGTCATTTTTCCATACTCAGTATCGCTGCCGATGCTGCGATGGCTTCGCTATAAGCCTAGCTCAAGACTTGCAAATTGAAAGAGGACATAGCCTTTATATCAAGTGATCTACCGGCTCTCACGTCGTCATTAAGCTTGACGTCGGTGCTTAACTGGTACTATTTTTAGCAAGACCAGCGTCTAAGAGAGACGCAATGCATTCAGACGTTCGTTATAAGAATGTCGAACCAGATAATGTTCGTCCGTAGTCTGCCTCGACTTCCATCCAGGTGCGTGTTACATTGTCCTTGAGTAACTATTCTGATCGACAGCACAGGTAGGTTCCTCTGCCCTCTCTATGTCCGCAATCACTGCCTACAAGCCCGTCTACGCGCAAGGAGACCCAGGCAACGGCATCGGCGGGTTCAACCTCCGGAACCCCCTTGACCTCGCATTTCCTTTCGACTACAACAGCTCCGGCAAGCTCGACCACATAGTTCTGTATCGGCCCGGCACGGGCACGATATGGATCCTTCATCACTGGCGGGGCAACTTCAGCCCTGTGTACGCGGAGGGCGAGCCTGGTAACGGCATCGGCGGCTTCAACCTAAAGAACCCCGCAGATCGTATATTCCCCTTCGACTACGACCACTCGGGCAGGGCGGACCACCTCGTCTGTTACCGGCCCGGAACAGGCACATGTTGGATTCTTAGGAACGAGCGCGGGCAATGGAGCCCCGTGTACGCTGAGGGAGAGCCGGGTAATGGCATTGGGGGGTATAATCTGAAGAACCCCATCGACCAAGGATTTGCGTTTGACTACGATGGTACTGGGAAGCTAGATCATCTGGTCTGGTACCGTCCCGGAACGGGCACAGTGTGGATTCTAAAGAACGAGCGCGGCCGATTCTCTCCCGTGTATCAGATGGGTGAGCCAGGTGTAGGCATCGGGGGTTATAATCTCGCGAACCCAGTTGATCGTGGCTTCGCGTTCGATTACGATCAGACGGGCAAGCTCGACCATTTGGTCTGGTATCGCCCTGGTACGGGCACTATTTGGATCCTAAAGAATAATCGAGGGAGGTTCTTCCCTGTTTACCAGATGGGCGAGCCTGGTGTTGGCATCGGTGGATACAACCTCGCAAATCCAATCGATAAGGTGATCGCCTTCGACTACGATGGGAGCGGGAGGCTCGACGAACTCGTTCTCTGGCGTGCTGGGACGGGGACGATTTGGATTTTGCAGAGGCAGGGGGGGAATTGGGTGCCTGTGTACTTACAGGGAGAGCCTGGGCTTGGTATTGGAGGGTACAATCTTCTATCTCCGGCAGACCTCGTCATGGCATATGATTACAGGAAGACACGAACGCCGAATCACCTTTGCCTCTATCGTCCGGGAACTGGGACGTTCTGGATTTTAGAGAGGCAGTTCTGAAATATACTCAGTTGCAAAGTGCGCTGCTCTGGCGTGGCCTGGTGATGAGCCAAAAAATGTACGAGCGTTCTTGCTTTACGATGATCGCACGGGCAGCATCTCTTTAGTACATTCATGTAAAATAGTATTTAGTTGCGTTTTTAATCTTCGAGGCATTGTATGTTTGCTCTGTTGCACGGCTCACAATGGTCGTATGTGGATCATCATGTCTGCGACAATGATGGTTCCCGAAGTGATCACCCTTGTAGGTGCAAGTGAGATGGACGTGCCCGAACCGCGTGACCATACGCTACGTCGGTTGGTCGACCGTGCCCGCCTGAAGTACGTAGTGTTGCTGTTGTCCAGTTCCCGAACCCACCCGAACCCGTTCGGACCCAGACCAGATCCCTGTTTCTGGTTCTCGGTCCAGATTCTGGCTGGAGTCGTTGGATTCGAAAAGAGAACGTTCACATATGGCCTTGGAACTAAGCCCGGTGATTTTATTCGTGAACCTTGGAAAGAAAAGGACTATGGTGCGTTGAGAAGACGGATATGTGGCTCCTTGTATGCGTTGTCTGGTTTCTTGTCACTGTTGCTACTTAGAGATTAAGTCCGAAGGTCTGGCAGAGACAATGTGATTGGGTCGGAATCATCGAGTCTTCAAGTTAATATGCCAGTTCTAAACTCACGGCCAGTTGGTTGTCCGCGGCTGTAGCTTGAACTTCGAGATTAAATATTGAACATATCTGTATCGGCCAACCCTGTTGACCATCGTGAGCTGAAAAAAAAGCCTTTCGAGTGACATCAACGCTGATCTCTGGAGGCCTGGAAAGATGATATATGATCAGGTATTCACATTCCGTAATGAATATTGTGCCTCTCTACAATCAACGCCCTCATCCTCCAACGCAATTGCTTGAGTAAAGTCCTGTAAAATAGTCCGAAATAGTCCACGATCTTTCACCACCTTCCTCTGGCTCGCGTTACACGGCCATGGTGGGAGAAGCAGAAGTGACTGTCGCCGGGACCATGTTCGTGTATTAAGGGATGGTACAACGAAGTCGCTCAATCTCCTGATATGAGCCTAGTGCTCTCTGCCATACTTCAATGTACGTCTATTGAAGATTTTCCTAAGTGTGAATTTATCATATTGGTAAATGAAGGAACTCACGCAAATGGCTTGGCTTTTGAGGAGGTATCGGTCTGCATTGCTGAAATAGCGTCGGCCACAGCGACGGGCACCATGGTTCCCGACGCAGCAAGCACTCCCGTCGGTGCGAGTGACGTGGACGTGCCCGAGCCAAGGATGGGCGCGATGATGGTGACCACTTCACCATCACCCAAGGTGATAGGAATCGTCTCTGCCGGACCCTCTGGTGCAGAGACTGTAGACGAACTGGTAGTCTGCGAAGATACATTAATGGTATTCGTGGGGCCAGCGGAGCTTGTATCAGTAGGTGCGGAGAAAGTTTCGGTGGCCTTCGATAAAGCCGCACTGCTCGTCTCCTGTCCTGTATTCACGGACTGCGTAACGGTAGCCGATTCCAAGGGCTCTGTGCTTTTTCCAACCAACGATTCCGTGTTTGTTGCGGATAGTTCACTCGCTGATTCCGTGGCAGTGGCTAATACCGAGGCTTCGGTGCTCTCGGCAGACACAGATGCTGTTTTGGTCCCGGATAACGTGTTCAATGACTCTGTGGCCGTGGCAGATACCGAGAGCATAGTACTCTCAGCAGACGCCGATGCTGTTTCCGTCGTGGATAACCCGCCCACTGACTCTGTGGCCGTGGCAGATACCGAAAGCACGGTAGTCTCAGCAGACGCCGATGCTGTTTCCGTCGTGGATAACCCGCTCACTGTTTCTGTGGCCGTGGCAGATACCGAAAGCACGGTCGTCTCAGCAGACGCCGATGGTGTTTCGGTCGTGGACAACTTGTTCAATGACTCTGTGGACGTCGCGGATACCGAGAGCACGGTACTCTTCTCAGACGCCGATGCTGTTTCAGTCGTGGATAACCTGCTCAATGACTCTGTGGCCGTGGCGGGTACCGAAAGCACGGTAGTCTCAGCAGACGCCGATGCTGTTTCGGTCGTGGACAACTTGCTCAATGACTCTGTGGCCGGGGCGGATACCGAGAGCACAGTACTCTTGGCAGATGCCGACGCTGTCTCAGTGTTCTTCATACTCGTGGCTGATGACGATGCAATGGTTAGCCCATCAGAATTCCGAGCCGCTGAAGTACTCGACTCAGTCGTCACGACTGGAGCCGAAGACGCCACCTTCGATGAGGCGGGCGCAGAGGTAGCGGCCACGGAAGGCACCACGTGAGAGGAGACGACAGCTGAGGATGTGTCTACGGCCCCGGATGAGTTTTCATCGCCATTGCCCACGGAGCGCGTTTTTGCAGGTGCAGAAGTATGGACACTGGTGGTTGTGGTAGACCGCACAGCGGAAGGAACAGTCGACTTAGGCGGTTCAACGGCAGTTGTCTTGACTATCTTTGGTGTGGTCTTCGGAGGAGACTTCTTTGGATTGATCTTGTGTGGGATGAGACCTCCACCGCCTCGTCCAAGGGGCGCGGACAAGGCTGGAATAGCCGCGAGAGCGAGTGTGATGAGGGTGATCGAGATGCGCATGACTGATGTTCTTGATTACGTCTGGTACTAACATGAGGAAGAAGTAATTGAGTTCAGAATGTGTATACACACCTATAGGGATATTAAAGCGCTTTGCACGAAGATATGAAACTCGAGAAAAAAGAACGAAATGGCTGCAGGGCAACATTTTATTCAATGGGCGAACGTCCGCACGTAACACAGGAAACTTGATACATACTGGCCTGCACTGGAGACGACTGAGGGTGAGGAAACGAATAGAAGTCCCTGGAGTTTCACATAGACGGACAGAGGGCTTTATATATTCTCCTTCCAACACATTCTCCGACTTTTGGGCCTTTGGTGTTTCAGAAGTGGATGAGCGGGATCAGTTGCTGATGAAGAGCGCGACTACGGGGGTCGTGGCCTTTCATTCTCCAGGAGATGATGATCACACCCTCAAAGATGGTTGGGTCAAGACGACAGTGGCGTCATAACAAGTCCGGCATTATGTCGCTCGGACCACCCATCCTGTCCTGTCGTGGGTGCTGTTCTGTACATTCGTCCAGTTGGCATTGGAAGGGCCAAGCGGGCCGTGCAATTAATGATCAGCCTGAGAACTCCATGTACGATGTGTTGTATACCTTAGCTTGATGATAGGGATAAGTTTTGGGAATAACCGAATACGCACCCGCAATAGATAGTCAGAGAAACTAGGTCAGTAAAGATGAAACTGTTTCCTTGCTGCGAGAGCACTTCGCTAGGAATATCCAGATTGGTTTTCAGCAACATCGTTCAACAAAGAGAATCAGATACAACATGGATATCTGGATGTGCCGCTCTGATGACCAGGGTCCCATCGTCGGCACGCTGGCAGAATCGTCATGGTGTCAGGCAAGATGATCCACCTGTCAAGATGGGAAGAACGGATGTCTTGAAAGTTGAGTCTACCGCAAATGCCGATGTCGTTCGCCTTCATTATGTACTGTACCAGAGGAGCAATTGCAGTATCGCGGCGAACCGTACGTGTCGACGGCGCATTTGTCGGTCCCGCATCAGGTCCACGCGAGACCACGGTGATGCGTATCATGGACCGCAGTTACCGGCATACAGCCCTCACGCGCACGACTCACTCCGACTTCGGCTAGCGTAACTCACTCTCTGAATACCTTAGTGTATGGAGACATCTCAGCGGAATATATGCGGCTAACGGCGGCTATGGCTCGTTTGTGTGTCGTGGGCATGGGCCATGGATAGCTTCGAGTTAACATCTTTTCCTACGAGATCCCTCCTTCGCGATCTTGCTATACTCCTGATATCAGTCTCCTTGCACCGGAGTTCCTTCGCCATTGATTATCCCTGTTTGACTCCTACTCGATTTGCAGGTGTTTATCCACGAACTTGCATTGCACTTGGTGCACCCTGGTGTTGCCTCTGCATTGAAGCTTCATACTGTTTCCTTGATTGGATCCGATCTTGGGCAACGTTGGATCTTTTCGGCGTCATTGCTATCAAGATGATCGAGACGAATGGCATTCGGTATACTTTCGTACGTTCAGGACACGAGGGTCAATTTTTGAAGTTCGTATCGTCATTTTCCGGGTGATCCCAGTAGCTGGCACCCTCCACAACAACCATCGAGCTCTAGACTTATGGTCAATTTCGTACCTTCCCCTTCAACGACTCCAGAAGCCTCGCAAAAGCACACTAATGCCGAACTTTCCGTCCCGAAACCCATATGTCGGCTCCCTCTTCGACTACTGGTGCCGCGTCCACTCCGACCTGCCAGGGTGCAATGGCAGAGCTTCCCGAGTCTACACCCTCCTGGGCTGTTAGGTCCTCACTCACACCATCCTGTGTGATGACGGGTGCACTCAGAGCAGGGAGGGCTGCGAGGACGAGGGCGAAGATGATGGTGTAATGCATAGCTGCATTTTCTTGTCAGCATGTACAAATTGAGGTAGATACGACACGGCTTGCCTCGAAAGGTATTATTGTTGTTAATTTTATAAGTGATGTTCGTTAACATAAACTTTTGCAATTAAATGAAGGGAAGCGGTCTGTCGCGTGAAGACCAGCTCGTCAACAACGCAGAAAGTTCGCAAGAAACCAGTATACGTACTGGCCAGCCAACAATGAAATAGGAAGAGCGCCCTTGAGAAAGGCAGGAGAGGGCTTTAGCGCTTGTAAGACGTTGTGTAGTCGACCTCATTTATATATCCGCTCGTAATGCTGGTAGGCATCGCCAGTATCGTCTGAATGAACTCTCATCACGAGGAAAGATGCATCTAGAGATTCCGCAGCATAGGAAAGGACATCGGATCGTGAGTATGAGACGTTCTATAGCTATCATGATACAATCATGCATTCTTGCCAGTGCTGACTGTTGTATAATCATCGATTATCGCGAGAGATGCTGCCACATACTGAATGTGACCTTGTAATCCACATTGATGGGCGATACAACGAGCAGAGGTGGGTGACGGTCAGTTGGCAGTCTCGGGTATCTCTTCTCTGGAGCACTGTTGATCCTAGTATTTCTAGCATGTTAACATCAGATCGTGTCAGACGTGGATGTGCACGACTCCATCTCAGACTTTAATGCTTACTCCGCCGCCCGTTGCGATCGCCGCGGACGACAAGCGCCTTAGTGAGCTTCAGGGCTGAGACAGAAATGCTGAACACGCGATCCGCAGGCTAGTTGTCCTTCTCTTTTCCACCGCTGCGATAGCCCTTTTGCTTTTTATTCATTCAATATGTTTCTCTGTGACGACCGCTGGCATCTACAGACTACAGTCCGTCAGCGAATACGTCAGCAAAGCACTCTACTATGGATTTCTGCACCCGAGTTACTGGTAGCAAGCTATTCTGTGTGTATATGATTAGATCTGCTATGTATGGTTGTGGTATGTACATTATTGGGCCTTCGAGTTATGCATATGCTGGGTATGAATGGCAGTTTCCTATGCACTCAATCGCCTTTTGAACCTCATCTGTGCTTTGTATTTTCATTGAGTGATGCAGAGTTCCTTTCATCGTGTCCAATGTACCTGCGGGAATGAACCGTTTCTTCATGCCTGGGAATATCACCTTCTTGGGGTTGCAAATCATTGCACAAGTTTCATCAAGAAAGGACAGATTTGAGAGATATTTTATTAATAATAGGCAGGGCAAGCCTGAGGCTATACCCCTGACGAAGAAGCTCAACCCTTTAAACGGGGAAGAAACAGCAAGAATCGAAAAGAAGCCGAAGGCTGGGTCTCACCTAGAGGATACGTCAACGACAAAGTGAATATATCTCGCGCATTCGGATGCTAAGATCTCTTTCCAGCTGTCAACGCCCGCCCATACGTCCGAATGTACGCACTTAGTCCTCTCGACGAATTCGTAGTTATCGCCAACCGCGGTCTGTGGGACCATATCAAACTGCCGTCGACGTTGTGCGTTCCAAATATATCGAGTTGATAACCGATGCTCACAAGCTGCGCGATTTCATGGATCTGAAGGGAGCATCATGGTGATCAGTGTGGCTGAGCTGTTCCGTTCCGAGTACAAGTACTACTGAGATCCGGAGTCGCAAGCTGACGGTGTCGGACAGATATCAATTTCCCATGCCTTGTGACCCATTGATCGCTACCCTTGTAATTTCTCACAAAACAGCAGGGGATGAGACGGCCTGTCGCTACGACGAACTATCAGATCGTGTTCAGAATCATGGCGCCGGAAATCGCCGTGACCAATAAGACGGAGGCGCGATCGAGTCCTTTCGCGGTCCGGCCACGACTCTGACCAGAAGAGACTTGAAGCTTGAGCGCTTGAGCGTCGGACTGGGCTCTCCGAGTCCCGTCTTTACTCCGACTTTGAGTTTGCGAACATAGCGCACCGTAAGCACATGATAAAGTTGCCGTTATCGATCGGAGTCTTCCTATGAACCCTCAGTCCTAGGGCTTCAGCTGGAAAGAGTAGAGTTTTCTTTGAGTTGTAGCTATGGTGATGCGGCATTGGCCGAATGAATGAGTGCGGCGCAAAGATCGACACCGCAACTCAAGTACGAATACAAATTCGGAGGCAAATACGCCGCCGAATATGCAAGAAAAATATTGTGTATCCTCATTCATTGCCAATACCATTAAAAGCGCATGCGTAGTAGCCCAACCCGAGACCCAGTCCTAATGATACAAGTCTAAAAGAAACAGCGTAAATAGGGTACATGGGTGAAAATTGAATGAGCGTTATGAGGGCGAGTGGACGAAATGGGGTACACGACAGAACAGAATACCAAGACCTAGCTATTACGTGCAAAGATTTGAGTTTGAAGTGAATAATCCATGTAATACCCCTCAAGGTGTCGACCCTCCTCCCTCCTACCGGTCGGTGAAAATCCCAGGGACATCCTCCATCGTAAGCACCACTACCCCCGCCTCCTCTAGCTCCGCCTCAATCTCATTCTCAATCCGCGCCGCCTCTGTAATCCCGCCCCCATTCCACACCTCCATCCGGTCATACGTCCCATGCGCATCCTTGATCAGCAGCACCTCGTTCCCCCTCCCCAGCGCCGCGCTGCACGTCGCACGCACACAAAAGTCCGACTGCATTCCCACCACGACGATCTCCGCGTCCGCCGGGATCAGGCTGCCGAGCTTCGTCCCCGCGAACGCGTTGTTCTTCAGCTTGTCAATAACGTACTCCTGCTCGCTGCCGTCGGGCTGCGGGCGCAGGCGCGGCGGGAAGTGGAGCTGCCACCCGGGCGTGTGCGGCTCGTCAGGGTCGCCTGCGTCGCCGTTGTTGCGGACGAAAACGATGCGTGGGCGTTGCGCTGGGGGAACCGCGCGGGCATTGGCGAGGATGGTGGCAATGTTGTGGCGGAGAGTGATGGCGGCGGGGACGCCCGTTGGGGGGTCGGATAGCGGAGCGTTTTGGGCGGAGAGGAGGAGGAGGACGTGGGTTGGGCGGAGAGGCTCGGAAGGCGAGTTTAGTGGTGAGGGCGTTGAAGAGAACGACATGATGTGGCGTAGTGGTGTTCGGGCAGACTTGATTTATGGTGAATTGAAGTAGACTGGTGGGAAGTTTAAAGGAAGCAGATGCAGGAGAAAGGTAATAAACCCGGCTGGTGCCAGCAGTATGAACCGGGGTGCGTCTGGTAGACGTTGAAGTGAAGGAAGCAAGTCAGCGCAAGACGCGTTAAAGGGCTGTCCCACGTGGGCGGTGGCTACAGTTTAATCTGCTGCCTTCAATTGATGGAGTTGGCAGGAGACCCTTTGCCACAGGCGTGTACAGCGTTTGCTTTGGTAGGGGACATCCACTTGAAAGAAGTAGGCATATGATTGCTCTCATATTGGAGAGTCTCGACTCGGCGATCCGCTCGTACCCCCGTCTCTGCGCTAGCACTATCAAGAGAAACCCGATGTCGATCCCAAATCAAACTCAAACTCAAGATTATCCATTGCCTGACTCAAAATACATTGTAACCAGATTCCGAGGACAGTCCAGACCGCATCCCCCTTCCAAGATTGCATGTGGATGAATGGCTGTCGGAGCCTACTTTCCACTCTGCATCATGGTGATATCAGTGTCCACAGATCTAAAAACCCTAAGAGAACTTAAAAAACCGAATTCACGGAGCTGGCTCTGTGAATTGGCGGGCGGTTCACACCGCGCGTGTGACTTGGCTGTTTCCCCGGATGCACCAGGCAAAGCCGACGCGCCATCCCAATTTGGAAACTGGCTCGCGTGGCGCGTCGGGCAAGCCACTACTGCCCGAGTTGAATGTTTTTGCTTGTTTAATTTCGTATTCCACACACACACAACGCACTCTCACACTCTCACTTGTATCTTATAGATAATAATGCAATCTACAATCTCTGATAGTCAAATTGACCCTGTTCTGCTTGCGGAATCTGCCCGGGGCCAATTACCATTGTCAGCCCCTATTTCTGGACCAGGTAAGTGCTGTTCCATTCCTCCCGTGTGATGTACTGATAGACTCGGTGCATGGCCATCATTAGGTACCATCTCCGAGGTCCTGCATCAGTCTCGTGAGTCAGAAGGAGGTCCTGTCCGCTCCAAACAGAAGGATAAAGCCCGGAGAGGTGGTATAGGTGAGTTTATTGTTGTAGCTTATGTTTTTGGCACTTCTAATTGCAGAAACTGTTGTCAAGCTCAAGGCTCAGGCTCTGCTTAGTGAGTATTCTATATTCCTTGATTTTATAACCGCTATTTTTGCTGATTTTGTGCCATTTTTCATAGTTCTGAGCTCAAAGTCCCTGATTTAAAGCAGAAATGCAGGGAGAGGGGCCTAGTTGTATCTGGATCCAAGCAGGTACTGATTCAGAGGCTTGAGGTGGATGATTCTAAGAGAACTGGAGAGCATGGGTAAGTGGGCCTTTTTTCTACTGGCTAATTTGTGTTATATTGATTATTTGAATGTTATACTCTTTGCTTTATTGTTATCATTCTGTCTTCAAAGGTCTGGCCAGCCACTCACTGCTTCTTCTGCTTCTGTTTTATCTACTCCAGTCCCAGACCAGTCTCCTGTGGATATGCAGCAGGCTGAATCTGAGGTTAATGAGCTCTGTGAGTCTTTCAGTATTGCAATGGCTGGAGAAGACAAGGAGGAGGA